>CACKRE030005005.1:150867-185509 GCA_902602495.3 Ectocarpus sp. CCAP 1310/34 | reverse complement strand
AAGAGGGCTTCACTTCTCCCTACTCCCCTTGCGTGTCTAATACAAGAGACAAAACGTCTTCTCGTTCCAAGTAAAGGACATATGCGAACAATTTCACCGGCACTGTACTGTACCGGGCACCTGACCTATTCAGCCTGGACTATGAGGGTACAGTACTGAATGCAGTCTATATACAGCGGATGCATGTGCATACTTCACGAGTATTCTCTNTCCACCTTGAAATGGTTACATGTGCGGGGACCCCTCGAACTCCGAAGAGGGCTTCACTTCTCCCTACTCCCCTTGCGTGTCTAATACAAGAGACAAAACGTCTTCTCGTTCCAAGTAAAGGACATATGCGAACAATTTCACCGGCACTGTACTGTACCGGGCACCTGACCTATTCAGCCTGGACTATGAGGGTACAGTACTGAATGCAGTCTATATACAGCGGATGCATGTGCATACTTCACGAGTATTCTCTTCAACCATGCCCTCTAAGAACATCGATCCAGATATATATATACGTATGCATACATGTACGTATGCATACAAGTAACATACATGTATTTCGTGCACAAACGTTTACCGCTATTCGGCGGCATTCCGACTTCGTGAACCCAAGCTCACTTGGTTTGGTGAGCAAGCACGGGTCGAGAGAATCAGAGGAAACGTGAAACTCTAACAAGACCTTATTCTGCAATGGGCACAGAAGAGTGCTAAATGACGATGGGTTAATAACCTTTTCGTTAAATCAATATACTCACAGGATGTCGTCGTCGAGTGGCATTACAGTTCTTTGTTCAGGCGACACGTTGCGCCAGCATGTACGTGTTGCGACGGAATAGTGCCGAGCGTGTGGCCACATATCTGACGAGGTTTGGTGCTTCGACAACCACATGTACTGAAGCTTGTCGTGCTGTTGTCACACCCTGCCCTGGGTACACGTGTCGGTGGTGCACGTGTGGTTTTGGCGTTGTGGCGAACTCGTGCCGGCTGCTGCGCGCGGTAGATACGACGAAAATCTCAAAGAGAGAAAATATCTCACCTCGCAGAAACTGCAATAGATAGATTTGCCACAGCTTTGATCTCTTAATCGAATGCCGTGCAGCTCATGTACCGGCACCCCCCCCGTCACTCGTGATCACACGTACAAGGTCTGTCCGATGTGAATCACGTGTGCGCCATGACAACGCCGACATTTGTTCCATGCGCGTGGCGGTACATTTTTCTCGGCTTCTAGAGATGTTTCCCTGTCTTGTAATGGGAGTCTGGCTGCCCGCCCAATTGGGGGGCTGGGGCGCAATCGTTCCCCCTAGTGGTACATAGATCTAAACATAGTGAGGTGGGATGAGGAGAGCACCAAAAGGCGTTTGTCTGCTGTTCGTGCTTGCTTTTTCCCAGCTACATTTTTCCTGTTGATTTGTGGGGCATGTTTTTGTTCAGGCACGGAAGGGTGTATACACCAGTCCCTGATGTCCAAACTGTTGACAATTTTGGTTGCTGTTTTCCGCTGGGGAGCACTGTTGGCACACACGCAGCGCGTGGCAGACTACAATATCGAGCGATGCTTTGAAAATGTCGCGTAACGTACGTACCTCTCCGGAGCTACCATCTATTCCCAATATACCCGTTAGTAAAGCAAGGTCACAAGTACCATGGGACCGCTGATGGAAGAAGGATTAATCTCGCAGAAGATCATTCATCACTCCGGAATGTGGTCAGCTGAACATCCCGCACAAATGCGATGTTCCAGTTGGAGGCGACGTAAAACATGCCTGCGGCGTGATTGCCCCCGGCTCATGCCCGCCACCAAGGTGTACGCATCAACGACATTCACTGCTCCGCCGCCCACGGTCGGCCAAGAGGTTTTACTGCGGAAGTCGGCCGAGCAACAAGGGTGAAGCTCAAGGAGACCGTCCGTCTTCGACCTTGCGTCGGGTGCTCAGCGGCCAAAGTATTTCGTGCTCCTGTGAAGAAGACCACCGACTTCCGATCCGATCAGCCAAGACCTTGGAGACCTTTTTCGTGATTTAGCGGGAAGCAGCCCGAAAAGTTTATCAGTGCTATACATGCTCTTGTTGTACGGGACGACATGACGAGGATATCGTGGGAGTCCGCAGTGACTAGCCGATATCCAGCCACGCGGAACTTCAGAGATCGTTCGGCTCGATGATGGGGCGAGTTCGAAGGAGGAAGATTTGGAGAGCTGCACAGGAAACATCGCATCAAACAAGAGTACACTTCTCACTTCTGCAGACAGACCGGAGTCGACCGGAGTGGCGAGACATGGTTTGCCAGTCATCTGCAAGGGGGCGGAGGCCTCCAATTATCAGGCGAAGGTTGCATTCGTGGGCATAGATCTTCCAGCCAGCGGGTCGTTGCGAGCGGACAGGCCCAAACATGCCTGGGATGTACTCAACCGCACGGCAACCACAACGAGTCCAGGTCACAAATCCGCGTACGAAACGTGTTATTGAAAATCCCCTCCTTCGACATTGGTGCAATGGCTTAAGCCTTGCTTCCACAGGACGAAGTGCAAACACAAGAGTGGCGCTCAAGTCCATTCGGCGTTTTACCTAGCTCCTGCATCGGATCACCCGCGCGCTTGTTCACGATTTTTTGTCGTCCGCCATTCGCCGGATCGTGATCACTCCAAACGTCACATGGCAAGATTTTCCACCGGCAACTCTCTCGTCGCGGCCCACCGGTGATGCCACTTACGGGAGCGGGGAAGGGCATTGCTGGTTCAGTCGATGGCGGGGGCGGTGCGTCCGTTCCCCAACACGGCATCAAGGTGGTCGTGGAAAGCCCCGCTAGGAGCTGTCAATGGCGGAGTTGCCACATGCATGGAGCCGGAAACGGCGAAGTAGTTCGAGGGCGGTGAGACGGATGCTCAATCCCCCCTTTCAGACAGCAGTGGTAGCGGCAGGGGCAGCGGCAGAAGCAACGGCAGAAGCAGCGCGAGAAGCTCAGGCGGCCGTGCCTCTAGTCTGCCCAAAATTGAAGCGCGTCGACTGAAAAGGACGAAGGAAGCATCTCTCTTCCCGGCTTGGACGACACGAGAGAACCGGGCTGTTGACGCGGGACCTGCGTCGGGTATATCACTGGCCGCGGGCGTCGAGAAGGCCCCCTTAACTTCGATGGTGGATCGGTGGGGTCAGGAGATCGACTGCGAGACGTTAGTTGGAAGATGTTATGGTAAGAACGAGCTACGGAGGTGCGGACTATTCCACAATCTTGGTCGCATGAGGGAAGGACACCAGCTGACGACGACAGAAACAACATATTTTCCTTCTGGCAAGACACCGACGTCGATTCGGACGCCCTGGGACCACAGGCGCGCAATATAAGACGGAAATTGGAATACCTAGCGGTGATGCAAGCGAAGCGGAGTCTCCTATTTCTCTAGCTGGTGTCAAACGGTCGAGGTTGAACATGGCGTGGATGGATACCATGAACTAAAAGATGGAACAACATTTGAAGAGTTTCGAAGTGGAAGACGAATTGCCTGCAGGGAAGAAGGCAGTTGGGTAAAGGTGGGTACTGCCTGCCAAGACTGGCCCGGGGGGCAAATAGTCAGATGGATGTTGTGAAGACGAAGGCTAGGCTTGCTTTTTGTGTCTTGTCGCTCATGGATTCATGCAAATCTATGGACATTATGTCTTCAACACACATGCTGCCACACACGCAGCGGCATCTATCAATATCGTGATGGCTGTGGCGAACGCATGTTACTTGAGGGTATACCATTTCGATGTCAAAACGAACGTTCGTGCAGGCTGACCTTGACTGTGACGTGTACGCGAAGCTTCTCGGTGGTAGTGGAGGTTGTTTGGCCAGTGTGTTAAACTCGAGAAGGCGTTGTATGGCCTCAGGCATAGTCAATCCTATGAAACGATCTGTTAGTCAGAAGGTGGTCAAGATTGCATGGAGCAATACGAGACCGATCCGTGCGTGTCCCGGCTGATTCCAAAACGCAAAGGCAGTTTGATTGTGGCAGTGCATGTAAATGAGGTTGCGGTAGCTGGTCTGGTGGAGGAAAACGACAAGTTGCACATACTTCTAAACGAAGACTTCACCAACAACCTTGGTGAACTCTCCTGGTACAGGGGGTGCGCGCATTCTTGCGCGATTTTTGGGAGGATACTCTTGGGATCTCTCCGAATTCTTTCATCTAGACCCTGGCAACGCGTTTCGATGTGGATTCTACTTCGCCTTACCCAGCTTGCCCCGGCAGCGAGCCCGGTATCACTTGATCCTACAGGGAGACTGTGGGATGTCTTTTCATGGCTTGTTGTGATGTCAAGGCCGGGCATGGCCAGTGCTGTGCATGCTGTGGCGCGTCACTGTCGTGACTCCACAGAGAGGCATTGGAAGGCGATGCTAATGATAACCAACTACGAATAAGGGACATTGGTCTTACGTTTGTCAAGGGGTGTGGACTGGGTGCGGCGTACGGCAAGCGACCGTAGATCGGTTTCGGGGAAGGCGTTTGCTTTCTGAGACTCGGTTGTGAGCGGGCTTAGTAGCGCTTGAACAGCGTTTCTCTTGTCACGGCTGAGGCACAGTACCTGGCACGTGGAGAACTGCAAACAAACTGCCTCTCTTGATTTTTATCGCAGCGTAGCCCCACACGTTCCAGGAACATGGTCGAATCAACCACACATCAACACCTCTCTCATTTTTAGTGTGAGACCACTCTGCCAGTTCGCGATTTGTTTTCTTCACATTCCTCACAGGCGTACCAAGAAATCGGCATGTGATTCATTTTTAGCGGGGCTCTGAACGGATAGCAGCATGCAGCAGTGTCGGGTTGTTTCCGTAATCAAGTCACCTCCCCCCAACCCCGGCACCGCCCCTTTTCTTCTCCCGTGTTTCCAGGCTCCGAACACCGTGGTCGATGAATTGTGCCCCGCAAACAAGGCCAATCGAGCCAAATACAACGTCCCTCCAGGACAGGTGCGGCATGGAAGGCGAAGACATCAAGATAGTTCACGTTGCCTCTCGCAGCGGTAGACGGGATTGGGTGGACCAAATTGTCATGAAATCAAGTATTATGGTAGACCAACCGAGTCGCTCCGTCGTTGTTAGGGTATGAGGAAGAAGGTTCACGGAACTGCGGGACCCCTGAACGAAGGAACGGGGGAAGCCGCAACTCGAAAACTCTGTCGAAGCTACTGTAGGTGTACACAAAGAGGGTGTTCCTTGGACTTGAGAGAGCAACGCAGAAGCAAGGGGCGAGGCGGACACATAGAAGGCCTGGAGCTTTTTGCCAGCAAAAAGAGCTGCAAATAAAATTAGTCTTTGCCCATCGATCCACCCTTTTCTTTCGATGGTGGGGGGGAAGCGAGGACCGATTTCCGTTGCCGGCGGTACGGTGCAACACAAAGCAAAGAAAATGGTAGGGTACCGTTGGGGGACTTCGTCTACTGGGACAACTGCGTGCAGTAGGTAATGGTCTACACGGAAGTAAAGAGAACCAGTGATTTCGGAGCATTTCTAAGGGCAAAAAGACAGAGGGCCGGTAGAAAAGGCGCAGAAAGACGTCGGCGGGGACAAATGCGCTCTGCCAAGTTGTCCTGTCTCTCTTTCCTCGGGCGTAGAAAAGTAGTCATGGTCAATTTGCACGCCCGCTCGGGTCGTGGAAAAATCGAGCCGTGAATGTAGGGTAAGGGGGTCCGATCATTATCACAAGTATGTATGTCATGCGGTACTGTACCGCAGCTAAACCGACGGGAAATGCGCGGCTTCATTCTGGTCGAGATGTGCTCAAGCGGCGCTCTCACAACACTGATATTTGTCCCCCTTCCCTCCCCCTGATCGGCGACGCTTGTTGCCGATGGCGTCGCGTAATATTGCCGTAGCTGACAGAGAATGGCATGAACCAGGCTCTGAAACTGGGCAACTTCCTCCGTGAGACGTACATCGGGAGCATGGATTTCTTGCCGCCAACCTTAGGCAGCGGCAGCATGCCGACCTTCAGCTCATGGCTCAAATCTGACTCAGGTGCGCCGTGGGTTACCCTACGGTTTCAACATGGTGCCGTGGGTTTGAATGAGACTGTCGTGGTGTCTTTTTTTTTTTTTATGTGTGTTCTTGGTAGTTTCAGTACCCTAACCCCGTTCTGTTTTGGCGAGACCTGCGCAAATACTTTTCGTTTTGGTTCGGGCGGCGTGGCACTGCAGTGACACCCGTTTACCATCTTGTTTTTTTTCTGCGTCGGAACGGGCGTCGAATATAGATTTCACATGAACTAAGGGTGCACGCGAGGCTTTTTGGTTCGTTTGTAAACGCGGACTATGTCTGTATTCTGCTGCCAACGGGCTTGCTAGCATAGCAGGGAGGAGGAGGAGGAGGAGGAGGAGGAGGAGGAGGGTATCCTACCCAGGGCATGATCTCTGGTGGTGCATGCTTGGTACCACTTGTTTTCGTGCAACGCCGATATCTGACGTTACTGTTCGTTCCCCTCGTATGCAAGCAGCAGCCCGCTGTCTGCAAACAGCCCAGGCGATGGCGATGGGACTGTTTCCCTACGGTACAGGGCCACCGGGGTTTCCCAACCAGCCGATGCCGGTGCTGACGGAGCCGGTGGGGACTCAGAAGAGTATCGTAGTGGCATTACCACAGAGAGAGATTTAGTCGCGGTGTGTGCCCTTCTCGGCAATGGAGCCGTGCGATGTCATTTTTGTTTGCCATGAACGGCCCGGATCGGGAATACCACAACGGTGCTATCTGAAACGCAGGTCGTTTTACAATAGTGCGCGCAAAAAAGAGCAGGTGGCGTGAAACTTATTCCAGCACACCACGAGTTGTTTGCAGAGCGGTCATGATTTGAAACGTATGTTTGCTTGCTTCTAGTCATGCAGACAGACACGCCTCTTCTACCGGCTTCCTCTTTTTCGTGCTGGGCTCGTGGCCTGTGTTGTCACTAGGAGATCCCTCCTACCGAACTAAGCTGCATTTGCTGCATCAATCTGCATGAGTTTGTCTTGGTCAACGCGGCCGTGTGATCTACATGTAGTTGGCGGACGTTTCACTGGGTCTTACGTCTCGAACACGACAGGATCGATTCGCGAGCCTGCTTGCGGCCCCACACGGACCCTGCTTGGCACAGCAGAAGGCTGACAACGCAGCGTACGACTCAACCAGAGGAGTGGAGCTCATCCAGCAGTCGAGAAATATCACCGACGTCGTCTCAAAGGTGAATGGTTTGATTTCAGTCACCACAACGTCCTAACACCCCTCCCTTACAACAAAGTCTTTCATGTGGGAATCGACTCTTATTTGTTCCGTTGTTGGTTGCATCGGCCAACCAGAAATGCGTGCATATGTACATATTGACCTTCATCGGAGGCGACCCATTCCACGATCAACTCCCTAGGCAACACCCTAAACAGCAATAAGATTCGAGAGGGTTGCTTTTCGAGAAAAGGCCCTGCATTGTTATCATATGAACAGTGGCGCGCTGGACGGCCTCGAGGCTCCTTCCTGAAACTGGGGGGTTGCAAGTATGACAGTTGTGCGCCTCTGATGCTTACCAGAATAGCCAAGGTTTCAGCAATTCTGACGCGACACCACCGAGCCGTTTCAGCCCAAGGTTTCCTTGCGAAACGCTGCAACAGAATGTCTGCTGTTGCACACTCCCATCTCATCTCATCTCATCTCATCTCGACGCTCGAACATAACACAACAATAGGCTTGTGGAGTTCCTACGGAGGCCTACACGAACGTGGACAACGGGAAGGAGGGGCTGGTGCTCGGGGTGAAGGACGTCGGCGACATGCTAGACTTCGACGAGCAGCAGGTTTGGCGTCGAGGCTGACTTGGTACTGCTACTGCTGTTGCTGCACTAGGTTAAGAGACATCGAGGACATGGAATAATAGTTTGTCTCGACAAGCAGCAGGTTTCTCATGCGTTTCGAGCAAGTCCTTTCGAGCAAGTCGTTCATTGCTCAATTTTCGTCTGAAGTTCCAGATCTGTTGCTATTGCTGCAGCTCTGTGCTTCTCGTCTCTCTGTGTGTTAATCGCGTCTTTGTTTTTGTGGTACCAAAGGGTCTGCCAAGGCTGGCGTCTGTGAGCAAACAAGCCCACGAGGACATGACCCAGCTCGCCTTCACCCTCCTGCAAGAGAGATACTACTCCAACCGACGACAGGCAAGTCCTAGATTGCTTGGTATCGAGTGCCCGAAGAGGGGTCGGTCGTCTTTGCGTTGGTCGGTATGCGCTGCACACACAGGGATAGGGTTGGACGATCAGGGCATCTACAGCGTCGTATTGTTTCTCGAGGTACGGTGTCCCTGCTGTGGCGTGGCGTGTCGACCTCGTAGGAAGAGCGTCTCCGCATTAAAGAGTCCGAGGGCAAGCTAGCTGTTGCGCGGTGTGCGGGACGGCGATGGGTGATGGCTTGCGGTGAACATCCCGGTGTGATGTACCCAGTCTCTATGATTACATGCGGCCTTGGATCTAAGCCACATAAGCATATGTTGGATCGTAGCTACAATAATCTTTATCGTAAACGACGTCTTCGCCATGAAAACTCGGCCGTTCCAACGCTTGCAGATCACCTACTGGGCGGGAGACTTTCCTCCCACGCTGCTGGATGACTTTAACTCGGCCGCGACAAAACACGACAAAGGCCAACGGCCCGATCATCTTTATCTAGGATACCACGGACACCGGTGTGTATTTGGCGGGGGGGGGGCTTGTATTTGTCTGTCTTATCGGCGTCGACCGAGCCAACTGGCTGACAAAGGAGACTACGAATGGGTGATAGCACCTGCTCACTGCCTGCGTGCAACCAAATAGTCCCATATGAGCGGGACAGAAACATACAACCACGCATTTCTAGTGGTCGGGCTTCCTCGACCGGCCGAGGTCCGTGGAGTAGACTGAACGACATGGTCCCGTCCCTGCACCAAGCGTGCTGCTTGAAATTAGATCGTCCGCGCTAACGATGAATACGCGTCGATTGTTGCGGGACACTATTCGATACGGAGTGTCTCTCTAGGCAGGCAACTGCACGTGTGAGCCATGGGTGTGACTGCGTCCCAGCTGAAACATTTACCATGAATCTTGCCCTTGGTTCACCAGACAGGCGAGTTAGCACCGCTGAAGGGGTTTAGACATTAAATTTAGACCAGACGAACCCCGTCGCATTCCATCATGGCGCGCGCGTTCATCACGAAACTTGTATCGGCGCACACGTGAATTTAGACGTTTCCCGTGTTGGTTGATATCAGACGTTTTCGTTTCTCTTTCTCTCTTGTCACTATCGTGGCTACACTGGATGTCGTTCAATGGTGCCGGTATGCATCCGCCAGAACCGGCATTCTTGAGTATGAGAAGTGCTTCATCAAGTGTTGCATCCGTGACACGTGATTTCACCGCGGCAATACCGGGCAGTGGCACCATTCAACCAGCAATATTTGGAGTTACCCAAACTACTGTCCCCGCGCGGTCGCTGAGATCTCGATTTACTTTACATGTTCCCGTGTTCGCTCGTGTATAGAGAGCTGCTGTACGGCGTGGCGCACTTCTTGGGCTGGCACTTTGACGTAGAGGGGGCGCCGACGGCTCTAGGCACGTCATCGATACCCCCAGCAACTACAATGGTCTTCGAGCTCCACTACCGTGCACACGAGGTGAAGGGGAGCCAAGGGCAACGAGGCCATGTTCCTGTACTATCTCGAAATGGAACGTTGTAGATGGTTTGACGGAGCTTTTTTTAACTGGGTAGATGTAACGAGGCCCTTTTGATCCAGCGATGGACGCTATGCGCGAGTGTGTGTTGAGTGTTGAGATCAATCTGTTGAACGGGAACGCTGTGTTTCGTTTTTTCACCGGGCGGAATAAAATAGTGAATGTCAAGACAAAAAAATCAACCGAGAGGCTTGATCGAAGACCAACCTGGCGATCGCGACGAGAGTTGCACGTCAACAAGAGTGGATGCCGTGTGCACATGGACTACTGAAAGTCGTTTGGATCTGAACCTTTCAATCTCGCCGTTGCCATGCGAGTATCGCAGCAAACGGACAACGGCCCCACGGGAGCAGAGCAAGTGCAAGACGAGGCCTCTGCACAGGAGGAAGCAGGGTACTACTACGTCAGAACGTATACCTGGACACCGGAGTTTGGACAGCAGGAGGTTGTACTGGATGCGTGCAGCGGTGTCGAGGCTGGTGAGGGTTTTGGTTCTTGTCCGAGGCGTTGTTGGCTCCGAAAGTAAGAAGATTTCCGCAAGGTCTCCACATGCTTCGTCCCTTTGCATTACTTAATTCTTGCCGGATGCCTTGCGATCGACGCAGCTTTGTTGATGCCCGACGAGGTGACGCTAACGCTGATTGTGTGTTCGGCGTGACGACGGTTTCGGCTGGTTTGTGTCCTGCCGTCGCAATGGTGTGAGTACTCCAGTATTGTCGTATTGCCGTTTTTCTTCGCATGTTTTTCGAGTTGTTGCTCCTTTGCACGACGAAGTGGAACGTCAATACTTTTACCTGATTAGTACCATCGCATGCAAAACAGAGTGCGTTCTTGGTTTTGTTGCGTTGGAAGCGGGGCGCGTCTGGCTTCGCAAAAGTGCTTGTCTACCAAGCGCTTGGAATGAGTTATTGTTTTGAGCGTGACGATTGTTCCGATCGTTCCGGTGGCGAGGTTCCTTAACGGTTGAGACAAGAAGACGTTGCTGATCCCTTGGAAATGGGTAGTGATGTGGATCAATGCTCGGCAGAAAATCTCCTGGACGATGTGAAGATTCACACTTTTGTGGCCCAAACACCAAATCATGTTGATTTTTTTTTCTCCCCAGGGACAGGGTGCCGTTTGACGACCATTGAAGCAATCGTGTCGGACAGCGTGCAAGGCACGGGCTCGTGGCAAGACATCTGCAACGATGTGCCCTTCGATCAATCGGTGAGCCGCCTCGTCTCCAGTTGGAGGCGACGCGGACTTGTCCTGCCCCCGGTGGTTGACGATTCGTCAGACGGCATGACGTCACCTTTCATGACTTGTCAGTGGTTGTGACGGTCGTCGCCCCTGTGATGAGACTCCCCCCCCCCCCCCCCCCGTGATTTGCGGTACAAATTGTTGTTGCTGCTGTTGTTGGCTTGGTATTAGAACCGTCCCGGTCTGTGCTAGTTGAAAATATGACGCGATTCCTTTGCTGGAATCGGGGCTCCTAATGCCAAACCAAACTCTGATGAACCACCGACGTTGTCCGTTCCTAGCGTGATATTATTTGACGGTTGTACACCGCTTGTCTACTAATTTACCATGGTGTGCACGATGCACGATGAATGCTGTCCACCACGACTTGCGCTATGCCCGTGACTTGACGATGTCGCAGCAGTACCCTCTAGCCGCGAAGCGGCAGCAGTTCGCGTTTTCCTCACGCGCGGTGCACTGATGATACTCTGTGTTGCCCGACAGACCCTCCGACTCCGCCGTCTGTCACTGTGCCAGTGAACCTACTCGACTCGGGGAATTTCACAAACGTGAATGTATCTTTTTCGTGGAAAAGTGCTTGTTGTTTTGATGTCTCTGTTCCGACGCCCCGCGTCCCACGTCCACCTAAAACGAATGCCACCGAAGAGTATTCCAAGGCGTCAAGCTGTCCCGCCCTGGGATACTTTTTTTTTGTCCCATCGTGTGGGCAAGGGCTCCGCGTTCTGCTAGCCAGTGGCAAGCCATGAGGATGCCACCAAAACAACCGTAAGTCATGCTGGGCTCCACCCCTGCCTAGGAAGCTTTCTGCCTGCCCCCCTGTGTGCTTGTCTGCTGCAGGCACAACTGGTGCAACAGGTTACGTTCAGCGATGACTTCGCCGATGACGCGGCAGCAACAGACGCCCCAGAGGACAGCGGCGGCAATACTGTGAGACCAAGGGTTGCCTTGCTCTTGCGTATTCGTGTCAATCAGTCAATCCCTGCGCTTCCTATAGTCCGGTTCTTTGCCGACAACGACGGTGAACTCCCAGCCTGTGAGATGTTGTGTAGCATGCCCACCCAACCAACTGCGCCCTCGTGTGTGTTTGTCTCCGTTGTGTCGTTGGTTCGACGGCTGGCTGCTGACGGCGATCTTGGGTCAATATCGGGGAACCAACCAACACGTCGTCGGCGTATGTCGGGCTGGGTCGATGATGGAACAGGTCAGGAACATGGTGAGCACGACGTTCTTGGTGGTTGCTCTTGTGCTGGTGGGAGGTGTTTTCTGGTTCGGCGTCGTTGCTTTGAAGGTCAAGCGGCGTAGGGCCGGAGAGAGAGGGGCAGGTGCTTATGAGGCCGTAGGATGAAAACTCGAGGCTTCTCGAGGGAGAGACACTCGATAGCTGCTCCAGGCTCCCAGCACAGATGGGAACGAAAGGCACACACCCTGCTCAAGTCTGTACTGCCTTAGCCAACTGTTCGAATAAATATCGGGGCGGGGGACATCGGAAGAGTGCCGAAGACCTGGCCATGAGAAACCTACGGGTAGGACGGTCGCGACTGCCAACAACTTGGGCGTCATCATCGGGGTTTATGGTGAATGAATGTAGCATGTCGTGACCTAGAGACCTAGCACAGATGCCTGGAAAACAGTGCTAACCATTGCTGTTGAAGGTGGTGCGACGTGTTCGGTTGATTCTGAAGCAGGATGTTTGTCGTCGTATGTTTTTCCTGTCACTCTGTCTGGGAAGGATGTGAAAGGGAAAAAGCATGTAATTGTAGGTCCAGGCGCCCTTCTCACGACCCCTGGGGTCATGCTGTTTCTTCCCAATGGATCATATATGCTCCCTAGGCATCACAGCTTGCCTAGGGCAACCGCGCTGGTCCTCGAAGAGTGTTTAGTTTGTCTTTTTGGTAGTTTCTCGTTTCCACCGGGCGTTTCAAACGCGGAATTTCAGTTGAACTCGGTTCCTACTCTTTACTGTGACTCGATGCGTTGTCGATGAGTCAGGGACATCTTGGTGTTGAGTACCTGGTGTTGTTGTTGCTGTTGTCGTTGTTGTTGCTGCTGGTGCTGTTGCTGTGCTGTTTTTGTTGTGCAAAGTAGCTTTCGCTGTCCGTACTGATCATCTACCATTGGTGCGCTGTACAGCATTATTCGGCCGTCGCGATTATTTTAGCGTGGCATCACACCAGTAGGGAACTTTCTGCGTTGTGCAAGTATGCGTCGATGGCTCTTTTCGGAACACATCATCATTTGTCCACATACGATCCGTGCACCTCCAGATAGATGTGGGAGACATCGAACGCTGTAGGATGCAACTATGTAGAATAGTAGCGCGTGCTTTTGCACGCAGCACAGAGTGTGATTGCATGCGAATCTTGATCTCGTGTAGTCTTTACTCTCTACAGCAGAAAGAGTATTAGCCGATGGTTGTCCGTCTTTGCTCACCGTTTTCTTCTTGACGAAATCGTCGTCGTAAGGATAAAACAAGAATTATGACGCATACGTTTTTGCACACCAGATACAGGGATTGATTTGTTGATTGTGTGCGAATGTCAATCTTCATCTCGTCTGTGCTCGCTATACCACCTTCAAAAATATACCGACGATCTCTTAGAGTACCAACGCGGTGGTCATCGCTCCCCGCACATAGAACACAAATCGTTCCCAGCAAGTCACTCCGCAAGATCGGAAACATACAAATTGGTCGAATTCGGAGCAATTTGGTGCCGGGAGCACCTTCTGCTTGCTCGTGTGTCGTGCTTGAGAAGACTGGATATCGTCACAGTCAAACGTTGACGCAGGAGGCACCAAGCATGCTGAGACTTGATGAGGGCGTCTAAAGTAGTGCAGGACGGCCGATGGTCTGATTCCTCGCGCCTCGGGCGTACGGCTCGACGATGTGCGTGATTCGAAGCTTCGGAGTGAACGGCGTCAGACAGACAAGAGACTTTTTCTTTGGCCTTTCTGTGAGACCTCTAGACCGTAACGGTCTCGTAGAGGAAGTTCACACTTTCGGCTTGTGTGCGGCCAAAAAGACACAGAGCGCCCTGTTTGGGGGTCGCCTTCAAAGGGCATGTGTATGACCTCACACGAGCATGTGTATGACCTCACACCAGTGACGGCTTGTTGTGGACGAACACCGTCCTCCGAAAGTCTCTCTCTGGCATGCTTTCTTGCCTGGTCCCACTTTGAGCAACGAGACAAAAAAAAGCACGCGTCCAAAACGCCAACATCGATGCGCACTTCGGTTCACCTTTGCGGGCCGTGCGCTACATTATCAAAACTGGACAACTTGCCC
This sequence comes from Ectocarpus sp. CCAP 1310/34, assembly GCA_902602495.3. Lineage (NCBI taxonomy): Eukaryota > Phaeophyceae > Ectocarpales > Ectocarpaceae > Ectocarpus > Ectocarpus sp. CCAP 1310/34. The sequence continues at coordinate 171,302 of CACKRE030005005.1, read as the reverse complement.
TGCTTCTGGGACGGTTGCGAGGGTAGAGTATGTCTATGGACGATGAACTCACGCCATTGGAACTTGTGGATGTCGTCGGCCTCTAGCCTCGCTCTGGCATGCGTTTTTGACTCGTCACACGTGCAGCAGGTGCAATAACGGCCATCAACCACCGCATCTGGAGCCTCGATAAACGTAGCGACAGTGACTTTATATTAAGCAAGCACCATGTGAACGTGCAGTGAAGCCGTGCTTCAGCAATCGCCACCGGTTCAGCGAGCTCATTAACCTCATTCTCAGCGGACTTTGCACTCAAAGTATCTCAGGTGCAAGACCCAGTGCGGTCACCTTTGCATCAGAAAGAATGCAACCACGAAGAGACAGACAACATAGTGGGACTTCGATATTTTCCCAACCTACCATATATGCTCTCGAGCGCAAGGCACGAACGAACACACGATTTCGACTACAAGATAAGACTTACACGGATAGAGTACGTGGCTAAAAGAAAAAGAGATGCACACCTCGACACCAGCGTGCGAAAAAACTGGTGTGCGCAAGCCGCGAGCTCCCTGAACCTTCCCATGGCCATTTTCCAAGCCCTCCGACATGCCCAAACAGCTACTCCATTTGCTGCTGAATTGGCCCATTTGCCGCTGAATTTGGCCAGTCTACAGCTTTTGAATTCGACCAATTTCCTTCCTCGTTTCTCCACGAGATCCCACCTCAACAAGGAGCACCCGTTTTCCGGTAAAGGACAGCATTTAATGTAGGCGATACTCCAGTCACCCCCGGCATCAAACTGAGCCTTTTATACTGAACACAGGCCATTATCCTGCAGAACAACGTCCAGGGCAAATTGCTCTCCGCGCTTACCGCTCGGAGCGAGGGTACGACCAAACGAGATCGTGGTTGATACGGGTACTGAAAGCAAGAGGCGGCTCTCGCCCATCATGAGAAATGCAAATCGTTGGCCGGTATCGATGTAACGCTGGCCCTGCAACACGTTGTTGTTGACCTGGTTATGGTGTGCCTCGACTCTACAGACTGGTGTTGCTACATACATGAGGAACACACCGAAAGAGCGACGTTTGAACCGACCCGCGTATCCGGTTGCTGCTTCCAAGCGACAACCCGCTGCCGTCGGCACCAACGCCTGTTTCGGTTGCGCCCGCCTTTGCCACCCTGAAAAAAATAGCCCGACCATCCCCATCTTCTCAAAAATGGCAACTCTCATCCAATCGATTCTGGACGTCTGTCTGAACACCTTTTGGTACACACTTTCTGCACGCACCAGCCGGGGAAAAGGTTGGCCACCCAGGAGGAAGCACCACCAATACGTTTTTTTCTCTCCGCCATCCGTCAAACAGAAGGATATAATACCGCACAACACTAACACAGACAGCGAGGTTGGCCAACAGGGCCTTCCACATTTCTACTGCAAGCCACACACCCTGTCCGCCCCTCCAGATTTCCGAAGAACGTTCCTTCTCCCGACCTCCGAACACTTGTATGGGTACGGTGGCATTGATATACGTCTCGACCAAGGAAGGTGGGGTTAGCAGCCGAACTCAGCCGCGATCTCTGAGATCTTCACAGGGCGGCCCTCCTTTGCACTTCGTGCTGCGGCCATTCCTACACGATTCAAAACGATTCCAATGAAAGACGGGTGGAGGGGGCAGGGAGGGAATGAAAGGCATGCCAAGAAAAAGAAGCTAATGCTGCGCAAATCATAATGGTGCATGGACAGGACATGGGGGTGTGTACGCATATGTATGGGTGGGCTACTTCCTTCAAAATGATGCGGAAGAGGTATGATGCTTGTTGCTCAACACCTTCGGAACAGGCGAGAGGCATAGAAACCCCTGGTGAAGCCACGCTCGTGTCGTGTTGTTCTACTTATTATCAACCTTGTTATCCCCTGACTAGCCTGACCAGTGAGATCATTTCCGAATTTGGAGTTACACATGGTGCAGGGACCAGAGCGGGGTTCCACGTGGAGAACACAGCGCAAGCAGCGCAACAACAGCTACAACAACACCCATCACTGGCAACAACAACAGCAAGAGCAACAGATACACCGACAACGTACCGATGAAGATGGTGACCTTGCCGTCGATGCCGAGGGCCGGCTCGAGGGACTCGTCTCCGGTCTTGACGTACTTCACGAAGGCGGACATGATGTTAATGTACGAATCAGCATACCTGTCCAGGAAGAAGCTGTATGGCACACCTGGAGGAAGCATTTCGAACGAGGGCCAAATCAGTACCAAAAAACGACGAAGTGCCCGGTTCGCACATCATCCCAGCGAAACCGTCACTGTAGATGCAGCCATGGTCAGCATTTGCTATAGAATACATATACTGTATGTGTCATGGACCGAGAACTGTAGTCCACAGCGAGTGGTGCCGTACCGCGACATCTTTCGTTCCTGCTGCAGGACAAGAGTTTGATATGGCAAACATCAACGGCAACGACAGAAACAGAGATACGACCAATGCTATCGGGACAAGCTCAAAAGTTCAAAAGCCGTGTCAACACTAGGCCTCTCTACACCTTCCCACGCCGGTACTACAGCACGCAACCCTTCGCATGAAACGAACGACGCCTGGAGATAGATATTATACCACATGGACTAGCCCAAGATATTCGCGCCTAGAAGTACTAAAACGTACAAAATTCTTTTTTATCGACAGCTCCGCCGCAACTGAGTTGCACCCACCAGCGTTGAGGCCGTCCTCGCTGTTGACCAAAACATTCTGCGGGGAGCGGTTGGCGCCTGAGATAGACCCGCCGGCGCCAAAGACTTCGACACGCTGGTCGTACCCGAAGGAGCAGCGCCTCGAGTTCTCGATCACGCCGAAGGCCCCGTTCTGAGGAGTAGAAAATGAACAAACGCAGCTTTGGTCGAGGCGATGCCGGTAGTTGTGACACACGTGGTATTTCTATTTCGAGCAAGACCTCATGCGATCGTACCAAAAGCTTCCCCGAAACAATATGCAGGCAAAATCTAAAAAAAAAACATGTTTCAAACTTTTTGAAAGCTTTCGGAGTTGTTGCGCCGTACGCAACAGGGCAAATGTTACAGCGGCGGTAACGATCAAGATCAACACATGATAGATTTTTGGATGTCGCCCGTTTCCCAGTTCTGGTGCAACAAATCTGAAACACGCCTATCCGACAAGAACCAGGCAACGATTCCTGCGTGGCTACGATCGAAATCGTCGTAATCCGACTACGAAGGCAATCGGACAATCGGTTGCTGATAGACTCACTGTACTGTGGACAGACTTACACACCAAGGGCTGACTGGCAGTGATAAACTTGCGAAGAAGAACGGACTGGTCGTAGACACACTGGTGGAAATCGACACGAAAAGCGGACTGGCCGTAGAGAGACTTGATCGTGCGATTCGACGAAAGGGAGGGAGGTTAAGATTGGGTACGCCCTCACTTCACTTCACCTTGAACTTGAGGTGGGTGTTTGCGGTGTCGAAGTCGTCGGCCTCCTTAGCCTCCGGGTCAAAGGCGGTAGCGGTAACGAAGACCTCGTCGATCTCGTCACCAACCTGAAACACGACATCACAAGAAAAACAGGCATTGTGAACACACAGAAACGCCATGGGGGTAGCAAGGAAAAACACTGACCAAAATAAGTCCCGCGCGTTTGCTTCACGTACAGCAGTGCTCAACCACCCTTGATGCAACCTGAGGTACCGTATATAGATGAAGTGCAAAACGTCACAGCAGTCACAAGAGGCAACCAAATGGCCATGGCGGAGTAGGCACCCGAAACACAGGGGGTGAGGGTGGTAGTGCATCCAGCCTACTTCAAGTAATAAACAAAAGCATTTCGTGAGCTCCCTCGCAATTAGACAAAACGGGGTATCATACGTAGCCATCGAGCGAGCACGTATTCCTCTCCATGTACATGTGTGCGAGATACGTCGTCACCAGAGCAAAACACTATAGCGCGCGACGAGTTCCCCTTAACATGCGCCTTGAGATAAGTGGGCTCTACATAATCCGCCAAAGAGAGAAGAGAAAAAACAATGCATACATACACATTCTTGTTTTCGGCCTTCCGGCCCTCTGAGGGGGTATAGGGGTGGGGGTACCGAAGTGTGCAAGACCACTTTTTTGTGCACTCTTGGCGAAAATCAGAGAAACAAATCCTCCTGTACATGCACTGTATTGTACTGTTATGTCCACGTACTGTGTTGGAGAGAGCTTGGTGCGCCCGGCGCAGTTGTAGACGGCAAAAATGAAAGAACCGCGCGGCGAGTTTACCGGCAACTGCCCGCGGGTGTGGTAACTCGCCGCATCTGTGATGTTCCGGAGCGTAATGGCTCTGATGTGTTGACGCTGGTGTTATAGCTGTTGTGATGGCGTGATAGCCTGGTCGCGTGATAGCTGGTGGATATGAAGTATGGGCACGGGCGTGATAGCCCAGTGCGTGATAGCCGGGCAAAGGAAGATCAATTATCCAAGGGCACGTGGCCAACACCGTTGCAGACACGTATAGACTACCCAGAAAACAACAATATGTGGCAAATATGGTACCACCATTCCCCCAATCTATCATAACTGCGGAACCCCCATAATTCCCCGCTCCATCTTCTCAGAACGTTCCTCGGTCGCACTAATCTGTCAATGCTGTGAGTACATCCAACAGCCCCCCTGCTCGCTGCATTGTCAAGATTATTCCCGGACTTATGTATCACATAAAACCCATCTCAAAAGCTCCAGAAATCAATGTCAATGTGCAACAGTAGTCGCATCTCCTCCCATGCACTTGCAACAAAATAAACCATGAAACCAGAAACACTAGTTGTTCCTACCAGAACTTCCATCGGTCTCCATTGTATCCAGAACCTCCAAAGATCAAACATTCACTAAACCCAATATATCAGAAACACTGATTGGAATCCCCATCGGTTGCAAAATTAAGCCAGGAACGCCACCAAGAATTTCTATCGGTCGCTCATGAATTTTCCAAATTCCCATATCAAATCATCCAACACTCAATCAAATCATGGAAACAACCGCAATGTGTCATGTCAGAAACACATGAAAACAAACACAATCGCATACACATACAATACCGTCCGGGACAAATTACTTTCCGAGGATATCTCACATCCACAAGTAGCAGAAAACTAGAATGAATCATGATTGCACAAAACGCTCGACTCCATACCTCATCCTATTATTCCTCCAACACAAACCTACCCTCAGTTTCCAACAAAACAATTCATTTCGTCCTGCATACCCTACCCACACATATCTGGTTACGGCCCCCCTTCTCCGGACACCAGACGTCAAGGGATCAACCCTCATCGTGACAAACGTATCCTGTGATATTTGGGTGCTGAGACCAACACCAACAACCGCAACCTGCATTGTGAACGAACTCAAATCCCGAACTTTGCAAATCGACCGTCGAAAACAGGCGAAACATTCCATTCTTCGTGATGTTGCGGCAATTCATTGTCATGACACACCAATTCCCTCCCCAACGACGATTGACAATAGCATCGAAGACATTACATGTTATAGAAATAGAGGGGTTACCCCTGGCCGATGGTACATGGAAAGGCGCGCCAAACACACAGGGGACAACGTCGATAGAGCCTTCTGCCAAGAAAAATGCCACACGAAGAAAGGAAAAGAAACAAAAACAACAAGCACATATTAGAAGCCTTCACGACATGGCCGCAAGGATTCAAACCAATAACCCTGTTCCATCACCATGATCTTTCCTGAACAGTTTCAACGCAGCCTTCGTGTCGTCAAAATATTCTTCCAGGTGTAATTTCGATCGCAAAACCAAATCCGAAAGAACTCCGAAACAAGCCAAAACTAAAACCAAACAAATAAACAATTCCGGCACAACTCAAACAAAACAATAGTACAACTTCTTGGGCGACAGAAACGAGTATTCGAAAAGCACAGAGGCCCCAACAATCACTCCTGCCAACTCCTTTCTCCAGTATAGCCTGTGAGGACCTAACTGATAGTGCGTACACGCAAATCGGTGCCGCCGTTGCCGTCCAAGAAATGGATAGAAAATTCAACAAACATGTAGACAGCCCCATTCTGTCAAATCCCGAAACATACCCCTTATATTTCCAGCGTTCATGCAAGAACACTCCGCGAATATCAATACGCCAACATGCAAACAGCCCCTCTGCAAAGGAAGCTGTACATATGGAAAAACAAAAACAATCGATTACTTTTTATGCCCTCTAGAATCATGGTCACACATGCATTCTCCCCCCATGATTCTGGATGTACATGACAGCAACAAAGAGTAAAATACCAGTGCATTAGTAGAACGCGCTGCCAGATAGAAAGGCAAACAAAACTAAACTAAACACGAAATCCACATTGTTAGAACAGACTCGATGTCGTCGCGCAATACGAGGCGCGCCACGAGCCCAAACGGAATGCCGAGGGGCGACCCCTAGCAGGTTGCTCTTGGTCTCCCATATGCACCCACCCCTCCCAAACATGCTGTTCTCCATCGCCCTCCATCTCGCCATCCCCCAGCTCCCCGCCCCTCAACTCACCGGCCCCTGCCATCCTAGGCCAAATCATCGACTTGCCGTTCAATACACGCCGGGTTGCATGCCCCGAAGGAGGCGATGTCGACGACGACGCGCGGGCGGTGGCTGGAGCCATCTATGTACCTTCTGCGGCGGAATGCTGCTGCGACGACGAAGTGCCGGCGGCGGCACTCCTCGCCGCGGGCGTCCTCGGGCCCGGCAGCTTGGCGGCACCTGGCGAAGGCGCAAGGGGTCCATCGGCCTCGGAGGTCGGCGGCGACCACAACGGCGCGGCGGCGATAACGGCGGCGGGCAGCGGAGCGGCGGTTGTCCTCGTCGCGGTCATCCGCGGGTCCGGCAGCGCGGCGGCACCCGGCGAGGGTGCAGACGGCACGCCGGCCCTGGGGTTTGGCGGCAGCGGCGACGGTGCGGCGGCGGCGGCGGCGGCTGCAGTCCATGGTGCGCCACCAGCGGTGTGCGACGGCGACGATGAAGTGGCGTCGGCGGTGGCGGGTCGCCACGGTGCAGCGGCAGCAGCGGTCGGCGAAGCGGTGATAGTACCCTCCGCGGCGGCGGCGAAGGCAGGCCAAGGAGCAGCGGTGGCAGCGGGCGGCCAAGCGGCAGTGGTCCCGGTTTCCAACTCCCTGGGGAGGGTGTTCCCTTGTTGCTTGGCAGTCAAACTCAAAATGGGTTCGGGAAAGTGGCCAGCGCGGAGGTGGAAAACGTCAACATCCATTTGTTCTGCACGACCCAACACAGTCACATCACACTCAGACGCAATTCCTTTCCTCGCATCAAACATCCCCGCACTCGTCCCCGAGTCTCCCTGCAACTGCTCACCACCTTTGGGTGTTGATATCCTTGTGTGGCATACCGGAGCTTGAGAGGTTACAGCAGGATTCACTACAGGAACAACAGGAACATCAAGCACAGACATACCAGCAACGGGAACACCAAACACTTCCCCATCACTAACAACTCCAATCTCATTTCCAGACACAGAATCGTACTCGCCTAGAAAATTCACATTACGTGTGAGGAAGAGACGAAGAGGGGCGCCACTTGCTGGAGGAATGTCGCCCGGAGGTGGAGAGGGGGTCGCCGTCGAGGAGGCAGAGGTCGTCGAAGTAGCGCCGGTGTACTGCTGCTGCTGCTGAGTCGCCGGCTGAGTAGCGGTGCTCAAGGCCTCGTTGAAGACTCGCTGCTCATCAGCGTCGGGCCCTGCAGAAGGGGAACAGAACGGGCGGCCCGACCCCAGCTTGCCCCTTGGTCGAGTTGGTGCAGCTGCTCTCAATATGATCCGCCCGACAAGCGCCCCGAGTCTTGCCCCCGGGCCTGAGGAAAACCTGGTCCCCACATATGTCCCTCTCGCGAATGAACGCCATGAAGTCGTTGTAGTGGAACAAGAAGTCCTGGCGAAGTTTATGGCAGTCCGGGGTGTTGTGGGAGGAGTTCGCTCCGTGAACCTGACAGAAGAAGGCACTTCTCTGCTCATGAGATGGCCCGCCATCCGCTCCCGCAGGAGCTGCTCTCCTCATGCCGCCGCCCCGGCCCACACCGGCAGCGACGGGCGCATGCCTCGTGTCCTCGATCCCCTCTCCAGACCTCCGTTTGATCCTCTGCTCGTGCTCAGCCAGCCTCAGCGTCTCTTCCAGAGTACCTCTCGAAAGCATGGGGTGGAACAGAACACGGTCTTTGACATCGTCGTACATTGGAAGCAAGCCACGCGCAATGTGTCTCGACATTAACGTCTCCTCTCGATTGTCCCCACAAAACTGTAATTGCATCCACACAGTATTCGCCCTTCCCCAGTAGTCGACCCGAGTCTCTACATCCTTCTGCCTCAGGCAGTTCCAAGTGTCGTCCAGGATTTCTCTCTCATGCGTCCTATTAGTAGTAGGACTGAAACACTCTCCACCCTGCTTGTGGACTCTCTGAACCTAGTATCTGGTCTAGTATGGGTTGAACGTTGATTTTCGTGATCAAGCATATCCAGACTGTCGTGGCCTTTCGAACACTTTCATCGCCAAACGTCTGCCGCAACCAAGTCTTATCGATGTGCAACGAACCCACAGGAATGTTTTCTCCTCTCATGATCTCTTCAAGACCCTCTGCACCCATCCACCCTGAGAAACAACTCGTGAAAATTCGGAACGTGACAGTAACACTTCGATCCTTCGAAAAAGCATCATTCCACTCAGGTACTTCGACTCTCGCTCTCTCAGCTTCAACTCTTTGGGCTGGGAAGTAGACGTGCCTGAGCGGACATCATGTCCCGGAGTCTGGGAGGTGGAGGTGACAACCCGGCGGAGGAGGTCGACGAGGGCGATAGTAGGAACTTGTTCCTCGCCATCCGCGGCTACTCTCGGTCCTCCCTGGTTCACATCGGGGAGGTTCAGCGAATCTCGTCCTTTCCCCCCGCTGTCTTCCTCGTGGGGAGAGGAACTAGTCCCTGATCCCCCCGGAGGTCTTCGTCCATCTCCTCCAGCCGTCTTATTCGCGCAGACACAGCAGCCACTCTCTTGATCTATCACGCTAGCGTGTTGGAGAGCTTGGTGCGCCCGGCGTAGTTGTAGACGGCAAAAATGAAAGAACCGCACGGCGAGTTTACCGGCAACGATAACATGCAGTAAACTGCCCGCGAGTGTGGTACCCCGCCGCATCTGTGATGTTCCGGAGCGTAATGGCTCTGATGTGTTGACGCTGGTGTTGTGATAGCTGTTGTGATGGCGTGATAGCCTAGAGGCGTGATAGCCTGGCCGCGTGATAGCTGATGGATATGTGGTATGGACACGGGCGTGATAGCCCAGTGCGTGATAGCCGGGCAAAGTAAAATCAATTATCCAAGGGCACGTGGCCAACACCGTTGCAGACACGTATACCCAGAAAACAACACTATGTGGCGAAAATGATACCACCATTCCCCCAATTTATCACAACTGCGGAACCCCCAAAAATTTCCCGCTCCATCTTCTCAGAACGTTCCTCGGTCGCACTAATCTGTCAATGCTGTGAGTACATCCAACATACTGAACGCACCAGGAAGCGGGCCATGTCGAAGTCGTGGCTGGTCATGTCCATGAAGATGCCGCCACTGTTCTGCAGGTAGGCCACCGGGGGCGGCGCGGGGTCGCGGCTAGTGANACTATGTGGCGAAAATGATACCACCATTCCCCCAATTTATCACAACTGCGGAACCCCCAAAAATTTCCCGCTCCATCTTCTCAGAACGTTCCTCGGTCGCACTAATCTGTCAATGCTGTGAGTACATCCAACATACTGAACGCACCAGGAAGCGGGCCATGTCGAAGTCGTGGCTGGTCATGTCCATGAAGATGCCGCCACTGTTCTGCAGGTAGGCCACCGGGGGCGGCGCGGGGTCGCGGCTAGTGATGTGGATGGTGCGCACGTCTCCGATGATGCCCTCGCTGATCTGACAACAGAAAAAAAAAAGCAGCAGCGGAGGCGGAGGGCTCATGACTTGACCACACGTGCGCGACGATAGCGCCAGAAGCACTCCAACGGCAACAGCGACAACAACAACGTTGACAGCCAGCAACATTTCTTGGAGAGTGATACACACCGTGTAATGCGCCGGTCGCCCCGGTGGTGTAGATGGTATCCTCGAAACCTTGTAGAGGTCAGATCAGGGGTTCGAATCCCGGCGTAAGCGAGCTTTTCATGCAAAGTAAGTTTTTCTCTCGCTTCCGCTCCTGGCCTACTAATAGTAGATAGCGCTATTTCGTGTGTACACAGAAGGAAGAGAGTGCTGAACTCTTCTCGCATTAAGAATCGAAGGCAATGTACAGCAGGAGGGGAGGGTAGAGAGGGGCTCTTCTGTATGATCACGGGTTAGACAAAACGGCACTAGTGCTGTGAGCGCTGATTTGACGTGAAGTCAAAGAAAAAAAAACAAGAGCATTCCATACAACCTTCTCGCGGATGGTACGGAAGTTGGAGTCGAACCGCCTCTGGAAGCCGAGGAGCAGCTTCACGTCGTTGTCCGCTACGGCCTTAAGGGCCACGTCGATCGTCGGCACGTCGAAAGAGATCGGCTGCAGGATCAAGACAAAAAGCGGGAACAGCATCACACGTCGGCGTCATGGCGAGGAAGGGCTAACGTGACGCAACAAATTTGCATGATGACCGACGGTATGACTCCGACATGGTGGGCAAGAATTATTCTAGGTGACGGGGTCATTCGGCCAATGTGGACCACAGAATAACGTCAGGAAAGGTCAGATCAGCCAGACTGTTGAAAGAAGACCGACATACCATTGTGTATCCCGTAAAAGGCACAAACAACGAAGTTGAAACGAGATAGGCAAAAGAAAAAAGAAATGGCAAGCTGCGAGAAAGTCACGGCTAAAGTCAGCTGCTATGCATACATAAGTCAATGCAATGCTATCGAGATAGAAATCATTCTGACAAAATGGTTCGAACGGGGTTGACGCTGTTTACAGGACCATTTTTCATTTTTGCAACCCTCGATAATATTAATCCATGGCAGACGGGAGGTCGCTGTCTGACCTTCTCGCAGAAGATGTGCTTGCCGAGCTTGGCCGCCTCGATGATCTGCTCGGCATGGAACGGTGTTGGCGATCCCACCACGATGGCCCCCACCTCGGGGTCGTGCACCATCTCCTTCCAGTCCTATCACGCATTCATACATTCATACGAGTATATTAACATTTTACTGACCAAACACACACTGCCGGTCGCCCCGGTGGTCCAATGGGTGGCCTCGCAGACTTCTAAGGGCCAGGTCATGGGTTCGAGTCCCGACAGAGTGAGTTTTTTCTCGCTTATTAAATCCTGGTGTCCGTTGGAAGCGACGCACTGCAAAGCTCGTTGTTAGTAAACCTGATCGACTTCATAAGTCGCGAGGGAAGGGATTGCTGTACCCTTCTCGCGATAAAAATATCTCAGGCAAGAACCGCATTAGGGGTCCAACCCCCCCCTCCATGTGACCCCGGTAGGGTCGTCTAGCTGGTTGAAGTGGAGGAAAGGGGCCAGAGGGGCAGACGACAGAGTCCAATGATGGGAGAAGAAAAAAAAAAACATGGGGCGTGCACCATTTTCTTTCAGTCCTATCATACATTCACACGAGTATACTCATGTACCAAGCAAATACACGCACGAGCAGCGGTGTGTGTGTAACTTGATGTGTATTGTTGAAATAGCATCGACCGCGCTAGTCGGTTGACCAATGAAAAGACGTCAGTCTTAGAAAAACAATATAAACAGCATGAAGTACTCCAACACAACTGCTGGGGCTGTCTGTGTGTGTGACGATGAAACAAAATCGGAGGGGAGGACAAAACGCCACATTGTGTAACGAAGGCTGCACCAAACGATATCCACCCGCATTCTGCAAACGATCAACGACGTGAATATATATAATACCCTAAGCGACAACCAAGGGTGGCCATACAGTTTGCACGCACAAACACCTCATGAATGAGCCTGGGATGGGCCTCTACGCAGCACACGCACGGACCGTTCCAAGTCGCTCTCATTCTCCTCGTACTGGTGCTCGCACACCACAGGCCCTACCTTGTAGAACTTGGGTAGGCCGTTGCACCCCTCGACGACACGAGCGCCAGCCTCCTCGAAAATGTCCGACACTGCCACCAGCTTAGCGCCGGGGGTTCGGAAGGCCAGGGTCTTGGCATGGATCTGGTTTTTCGTGCGCGCCATTCGTGCAACGTGTGACGTCATGTCAGAATTGTTCGGCAGGGGACTAGACTCAGGGATATCGCTCTTGCTCTTATTTGCATGATGTCATCCAGGAATTTGTTGCGTTTAGGTCGACGGGAGGGGGGCGTATTTGAGAACGCCCTCTTTGTTCCTCTTTGTGAGACCAAGCGTCCAACTGAATCAGAGTCACATAAAAACAATATACTTCCGCTGTATCATAAGTCTCGTCTGTTATGTGCGTGTAGTAGTAAAGATACTTACACGTTGACGTTTAGCCTTTGGCTGGGTGCGTTAGAAAGGCAAGACATATGCAAAGCTGACTAAAAAAAAAAAAAGCGAAGACCGTGTTATGCACTAAAGCTAGGTCAAAATATGCCCATTTTGGCCTGTTTTGATTTTTTTTTGAGAACGTTTTTGATATTTTTTTTTAGAATTGTTTTAGAATTCGTGAGATCAGTCGTGATTACCACCCCCCACACACTATGCAGACGATGGATACGCCCCCAAGTACCCCCCCACATCGCCCCAAGGGCGGCGAGCTTTCAGCGGGCCGCCGCATTGCAATTGTAGTGGAGGCTGCGCTGGCTATTCCGCCGGGCCAAGTACGGATACCCAAGGGTACGCTGGGCCCACCGACACCAACAGACACTTTTTCTGCCCGCAAGTGTCTTGGTTTTAGTGTGGCCCCCCAAGTGTATTGGTTTTAGTGTGGAACCCCCAAGTGTCTTAGTTTTAGTGTGGGGCCACTATAATACTGCTTTGAGCATAGGGGGGCGCGATGTGGGTCGCTAAGTAGAGGGGGGGGGGATTCGGGCCCTATTCTGTTGTTTTTTTGCCCCGCAAGTGTCTTGGTTTTCGTGTGGGATCCCCAAGTGTCTTGGTTTTTAGTGTGCACCCCAAAATATCTTGTATTTAGTGTGTGGGTCACTATCAATATGGTTTTAGTATGGGGGACGTATTGTGGATGGCTGAGTCTAGGCGGGGTTAGCTTTAGGGTTGGGGATCGTTCTTGGTTTTTTGGGGGGCGGTTAGGCTCAATTCCCCACGTACCCCACCCTCCGGAAAAGGGCAAAATATGGCCGTTTTTGGGCCGACTCAAAGTTTTCCGGCCGTTTAGTCGCATGGTTCAAGCACCAGCTTTAAAAAAAAAAGTGTTTTCTTGCTCAAAAAACGCCGTAGAATTCAACAATAAAAATGAAAAACAGATCGGACACCGTTAAGGCGGCGTATAAACCTAACAGACCAGACCCATGATACAGAGGAAGTATACAATAGCCCTTTTCGACCCCGCGATAGAAATATTCATGGGGAGACGTACACAAGAACCAAACAAATGGAAAGGGAAGCAGAGCGGGGACTACTCGGGGACAGGACTTTTCTCCCTGTTCCCGCCTGGGTGAGTTCCAAACAACTGCTGTGTACGTTTAGCCTTGGGTGTTGAGAACGTGAACTGGCGTTCCAGCACGTTGGGGCCGCCTTGTTGCTGCCTGTCGGGACAGAAGGGGGTGAAGCTGTACCAGAGTGTACGCAGGAAACGTTTACAGCTCACAGTAGCTTGTTGTCTTGGTCACTGCTGTGCTGTGCGGACGTGAGATACCTGGGCTTTGTTTGGATTGGGAACGCCACATGGACAAACAGGTGGCGTCAAAAAGGCACATGTGCGGTGTGGCGGCATGTGGTATCATTTCACAGACGTCGTTATTGGCGGCGTGGGGCTCTCGCGCCACTGCGTGCGACATCACATCAGCACGTTAGAAAAGCACAAAGGTCTCTAGCATCGGGTGCAAACGTGCTGCTGATGGTGAACCGAAGCCCGAACCAAGACATTTCGACATTTCCACGATATGTATATATCCTCTGCCCAAAAAGTACAGGGTTACAAACAAAAAGACAGCATCAAGCATCACCAGCATTTCATCGGCTTCCTGCTGGTGGTTAGAATCCCGACCAACAGTTTGGTACAGTCGAGGGACCCTTTTAGTGCCGGTACGTGCACAGAGCGTTCACCGGCACTAAATCGGGCACCCGGCACTATTGCGAATAGTGCCAAAACGGCACTATTGAGGGCTGGCCAATCCCTCATTAGTGCCGGTACCGGCACTAATGAGGTTGTGTTCGATTTATGGTGTAGCGCCCACGCTTACGGGGCCAACAAAGAACGAAATGGATCGACACTATTACTGTACTGTTGAGTGAAGTTCCAGCATGGGCGTGGGCAGAGTTGAGTTTTCTTTTTGTTGTCTTGGGGCGCTCTTTGGTTCTTCATTTTCTTCTGCACCTCACTTATTTGCTTATTTGTGTACTGTCGTCGGGACAAATTCTCTCCTGTTTGCCTGGCGCACCCGCTTCGATGTTGCAAGAAAAAAAAAATGACATGCACGACGGGCAGCGCACCGCAAAAATCAAACAACCGTTTTTTTAGTGCCACAGCTGTTCCCCGCCCTTACTCCGTAGCAACAAACTCCCTCATGTCTGCCTGGCGCACCCGCCTCTTGGAATGCGCTGCAATCATCGCCATCTTCGCTTTCGCTAGGTAGAGCGCCGCGTCTCCATTGCCGCTCTCCTCTGCTGCCGCTTCCAGGACGCCGAAGTGAGACGACAGTTCACCATAAGCCGGTGGGACACGGCGCGCGAGCCCCGTGTTGTCATCGCCGCTGTCCTCCTCCTCGTCCTCCTCCTCGCGGCCGGTAGACACTCGAGTCCCAGCCAGCTGTGCCGTCATGTCTTCCACCGTATCCTCTCTGAGAGCCTCAACCACTTCATCGTCGTCCTCGATGGTAGCCCACCCTTGAATCGCGTTCACCGCTTCCTCCAGGAGCGGCTTTCCGGGTTCGATGCGGAGTTCGGCGATGAGTTCGGCGATGTCCTCGTCCTCGATTTGGGTACCCTGCTTGTGCGCCTCGTGCACGCTCGTGCTCAACGTGTTGAGAGTCTCCGTGAGAGCCTTCAAGGTAGGCTCGGCGACGTGGAACTGGGACTTTCCGTATTGCTTGGTGAGCTCAGCGGCCATCTCGTCCGGAAGAGTCTCGGCTTTGACAAAGCACCTGATCCCAGGTAGCGCAGAAAATGTCATGCATACGTTTGTGGGTGGACAACAAGCGGATGTTAGATGAACCCAGGGACGATCAAAGACTCATAGGCGGGGGAGGACTCAAGTTTTTGCGAAAAGCAAAGAAGATATGTATTCGGATGTTGGAAAACTCAGTCGAAAACAATATAATCTATCCGTACAACCTTACCCACGTTACCTTTGTACCACCAAAGCTATGTGCACCAAGGCGCGAGTTGAACAGTTTACATTATAAACAGCGATTGCACATGCTCAAACCTCACCTGGCGATGTCCTGGGCGGTGACGCTGGCCCATGCTTTCTGGAGAAGTTCAGCGGCATCCCGCACGTGAGGTTGGTGCCCTTGCGCCAGCCCCATTGTCCCGGCCTTCATTTTGCGAGCTTTGGCCTCGGCACGAAGGGTGTCAGCCACCAACATGGTCGATGTCTTCACATCGAGCAGCTCCTTCCTGTAGTTGCACTTTGTCTCGGCGATGATCCCCAGATCCATAGGCTGGTGTACGGAGGTGCAGTTTGGAGGGTAGAACTTGATGGTAACTTGCCCCCGATCATCCACTAGATCACCGTGAGAAGCACAGCCGTCCATCAGAAGCAGCACAGGTTCGTGAGTGAAGCGCCGAACGAACGGGAGGAAGACCTCACACCACCACTTGCGGAAAGTCGCGGTGTCGGACCAGGCGTTGGCCTGCGAGAAGTACTTGAGAGGTGAAGGCGTGTCGTTGAAGCAGCGGGGACCCTTTGCCTTCCCGATGATGGACATGTCAACCTTTGCAGTGCCGTCGGCATTGGCGCACATGATGGCAGACAGTCGATCCTTGAAGAACATGCCCTTGGAGCCCCGCGCCGTCTTCCGATCCTCCAAGTTGGAGAGGTACGTGCGCCTGGGCATGAGCTTCCACTGGAGGCCTGTCTCGTCGACGTTAAAGATGAGCCTAGCCGGGTACTTTGCGCAAAGGGCCTTGAGTTCCTCCATGGCTTCCTTGATGGCCTCCTTGTTGACGCTACCAGCCTCGCCATGAAGTCTCACGCTGTCGATGCTGTTGCGCTTCACGAAGTTCCTGGCCCACCTTTCGCCGGCCTTGAAATCCTCGACCCTCGCCTTCACTTCCTTAGAAGCTGCTGGATCAGCCAGCAGGGTTGCCCTGGCGGCACGGCCGAAGCTTCGAAGGACGTCGCGCGTGACGGGCATCTTGGTCTTCCGGGCTTTCTCTAGTAGGTCAAGAGCTATGGCGTCCACCTATTGACCGTCAAACGAGGAGTAAACAATAAAGAGGGTACAAAAGATAGCACGATTAGTTTCGAACATTAAGCCTCGTTGCACAGTGCATCGTAGTGGGAAGGAAACATTTCCGGGCATTTGAAAAACCACAGAAGCTCGCCGCTGCATCCGCATGTGTATTTATGTATTGTAACTCGTTTGAAAGAATAGGTGTGCGTGCGATGTAATGTACCAGTACAGTACAAACAAGTACACATTTTTGGTTCGCAGTTTATATGCTGGCGCAGCAGCGCACGAACGATAAAACAACAAAGAAAGTTGAAAAAAAAGGTAACACAAAAAAAGACACAAACGAACGACGAGAGGGAATAAGCTCAACAAGTACTGTAACAGTCGAGAAATAGAAGAAACATGGGGAAAGGGAACAGAGAACAGGGAACAACTTGACAAGAGAAGAAGAAAAAAGAACAAGAACATCAGATAGACGAACAAGGCTACAGAAAAAGGTCCTTGCAAAAACGAAAACTCTTTGCAAACAAGGCCCGGCAAAAAAAAAAAGGCAAAGAAGGCGCGGGAACTACGCGTATTTTTTTAAAACAACAGCAGAGTAGCGCACCTCCGGATTATTGCCTGTGCGCACGTTTTTCTTGCTTCCTCCGCGTCCTGCAGCAGCCTCGGTCTCGTACTTCTTCCTGTTCTTCTTCACATCCCGGACCAACCGTTCCGAGCACTTGAAGCGATCTGCTAGCTGCTCATGAGTCACCTTCTGATCCATCAGCTTCAGCATCTCACACTTGGCGCTGAAATCTGGCCGCGCACGAGGCTGAGACTTGTTACTCCCCCCATTCGTGGCCTTCGGACGTTTAGATTGTGCCTTCCCAGTGCTGTCTGCTGCTGACACTTTGCGCTTGCCGGCTTTGGCGACGCACGCGCTGCAGATGCGGTGATTCTCGTTGCCTACATCAACCACACTGCCGCAAATGCCGTGCAGTCGCCCGCCACATCCTCCCTGGCAGCCGTGACCATGAGGGTCTTGCGGCGTGGTGTCCTGTAGTTGGCACAGTTCACCTTCCGCACAGGGCATGGTACGCCCCTGTGTAGAGCTGTTCGGGTCTGCAGCAGCACGTGTACCCTATTTCTGTGTGTGGAGTCTATGTTTTCTGCACTGGGTTGTGCGTGTGTGTGTTTCGCGCGTGCGGAGTACCGGCACTATTGGGGGTGACAGCAGTGCCGAATCGGCACTATATCGGGCATGCTTTAATTAGTGCCGGTCTGGCACTATTGAGAGCTCCGCCTGTGTGCAGAGATTTTACCGGCACTATACCGGGCATCTGGCACTATTCAACCGGCACTAAAAGGGTCCCTCGACTGTACCGGAAAGAAGGCAGTGCAGTAGCATCACAAACCCATAGGCACATTTCTACAGCCGTAGCGGCCATGCTGCTGCTACAATCTGGGGTATCCCAAGCCGGTGGAGCCAGCATTTCCCTGTTGCGCCAAAGGTGGTGCTGAACGTCGTACATTGTACAGCACGCACGGGAGCGTTATTCCTGCTCACGGTGGCGCTCAGCGGCATGTCTCATACTGTTAGACCCTGGGGTTACCCCTATTTTGAGGCCAAAAATGTGTCCCAAACCGGGTGAACTTTTCGTGGCAAATAGACTGCGCTTTTCCTTCTTGG
The DNA here is from genome assembly GCA_902602495.3 of Ectocarpus sp. CCAP 1310/34. NCBI lineage: Eukaryota > Phaeophyceae > Ectocarpales > Ectocarpaceae > Ectocarpus > Ectocarpus sp. CCAP 1310/34. The sequence continues at coordinate 153,105 of CACKRE030005005.1, read as the reverse complement.
ACCAATAAAAACGTTCGGAATTTGAATCAAAATAAAAAGACACACGAGCACACACGAACAGACTGGACAAATATGGTCAAGCGCGTTCACGCAGCAATGCGCGAGGTGGACACCCGTCACTGCGCTCACTGAGGCTGCTGGCACACACAAAAAGCCAGTACCCCACAGCCCGACCGGTTCGACGGCGAACCCGCCCGCTTCGACGGCGGACCCGCCCGTGCTGTTGCCGAAAAAAAGAAAAAGGGCAACGGGCAAACAGCAGGGCGGTTGTGAGAGCGGGAAAACAAAAAAAATGCGCGCTGCTGCTGCTCCTGCTGTATTTTCTCGCTCTCAACACCAAGTCTGTCGATGATAGCAGCTGCATGCAGCTTCGCCTGCCTCTCTTGGTATCGTCCTGCTTATGTTGGTTCTATCAACCTGTAGGACTCGGAGGCATACGAAGTAGTCGCACTAGAAGGGAACAGCAAAGCCAAAAACACACGAGGGCAAAGATACTCACACACGCACGCACGCACCTTTTTCTTCAAATTATCATTTCTCGTCTCGGCAACCTTTCCCCACGCCGACGCCGCCTCCAGCTCCCTCCTCGCTTGCTCTACCTCCATCCGGGTGCGGATGAGCTGGTCTTTCGCGGAAAGCAGCGGATTCCGGTTGTGCTGCTGTTGCTGCACCGCCATCACTGTGGACAAAAAATCTCAACCATCTCGCGCTGTTGATCTTGACGCATTTTTTTCTCCAACCGCAAGTTTCCCAGCTGGGTCAGGACGATCGCCACCGCCTCTCCATCAGCAGCCCTCTGCTCTCGCGCCAACAGTTGTCGCTCCTCTTCTGCGGCCTGCTCCGCCGAGTTGCGGACTCGAGCCTCTCTACGCTTCGCCAACTGAGCTTTTTTGAGTTTCTCGAGGGTAGCAGCGGCCGTACGCTTCAGGGTAGGGTAGTCGGCCTTCTCGGCAGCCTTGCGTGCGCGCCCAGCCGTCGCTGCGTCCGCAAACGTGCATCCTTCTCTCTCGAGAAGAGAAGTCGTGAAGTTTTTGAAGATTTTTTTTTTGGACTTGACGCGACCCTTGTTTTTACCACCGCCCTTAGCCATAGGAGGTGATCTGGTAATCAATGCCACTCGTCGGCTTCTAGGTCAATCGGGGATCGTTTTTTTTAGCTGTGTGCGCAGAAACCAGAGCTAGAGAAGTAGCGAAGGAGATTTTTGACCCTCGTCTCGGTATTCGCGCCAGCTGCGTCAACAGCCGAAATTTCCGTCGTTTCGGGATTTTTCAACCATCAAACGGAAATCGGCTTCGCTACTTCTCTAGCTATAGCATGATTACAGGTGATTGTAGATTGAGAAGAGCCATCTCCTCGCCGTCTTCGCGCATTTTTGATTGCCAGTTCCTTGTCTTTGCTCAAGTAAGTAGGACTGCTGTCTGTGTGCCCCCTTCAAACAAACAAAAAAAAAATCTATTCGCAGCATGCCGTTTTTTGTTGTTCCGCAGGGGGGTAACCCCAGGGTCTAACTGTACAAGTGGTGGATGATAACGATTGCCTACCATTCCTTCATGAAAACTACTTCAGCGGTAGGTGATACAGCTGTCGGAGTGCATTTCTCCATACATACGATCGTGCCTTGCTGCTGGCGGGCACAGCTCTCGAGTGCAACTCGCAAATAATTCTGGATTGGACACATTCAGCCCTGAAAAAGACGCAGCATACGGGAGGTGCATGTGTTTCCAGTGTGTGCATTTCAACACGACATGCCCAACATGCAAAATAACAACGCCCTCTACAACGCCATAAGTGAGGTACTTTGGTTCATCGACCACTGCAACGTGAAGCCAGCCAGCGCAACAGCTCGGCAGCAAATACAAGTTCAGCTCGGCATGTGCTGGCTTTACGTAAGGAAATCAATCACAGCGGCACAGCACTGCAAGCAGCAGTTTAGGCCGCAAGCACACAAGTATGTTCTACCTTCGTCCGACCCCAAGTTGAGTTGAACGTCCCGACTCCACAATCTCTTGTCAACGACGGGTCCTTGCCAGGGCAGCGCGGCAGCACCTCCGAGGGCACTGCTGAACAAGTATTGATAAATTTGCATACTTGTAATTTTCTGTGAAATTCCGTGTAGGTTGTAGCACATCATCATTATCATCGATCGACCCAACACGGGGTTCCTTTCTTCCCCTCGCTGCCTCGGCAAGGTTTTGCGTAGGCATGACCCATAGCGAGGGGGGGGGGGGGGGGGGGGGG
>CACKRE030005005.1:125997-142971 GCA_902602495.3 Ectocarpus sp. CCAP 1310/34 | reverse complement strand
CCGAAACGTCACAAACAGTAGCTACGGGGGCGGACACCCTCGGCGCTAAGTACGGGTCAAATAACACACAAGCGGAGGACACCGCACGGGTGATAGATGAGTCAAAACTATTGCCGGACACCAATTGTGCGAATACTGACACACGCCGGGCGGACACCCGGTGTGAACATACATTACCCTCACTCTCGCAAACGGTGGACGCCGTTCCCGCGAAAAACTCAGCAACGGAATACCTATTGGCGGACACCAATAGCGGGATCAACTCCTGCTCTGCCTTGTACACCACGAAGACTGTGGCGGACACCACACGTGCTGAACATTGCAATGCAGTCGCCTCGGGGGCGGACACCCCGGGCGGATGTAATTGGCCCCGTGGCACGCAAGCGGTGGACGCCGCGAGCGTTGTCGGTGAACAAAAAGTACTGGCGGACACCAGTAGTGTGCAGAAGGACATACACAGGGCGGACACCCTGCGGAAGAGTTTTTCAGTCACACAGCCCCGATTGGCGGACACCATTCGCGGGAACGACNTGAACAAAAAGTACTGGCGGACACCAGTAGTGTGCAGAAGGACATACACAGGGCGGACACCCTGCGGAAGAGTTTTTCAGTCACACAGCCCCGATTGGCGGACACCATTCGCGGGAACGACCGCGGCACGCAAGCGGTGGACGCCGCGAGCGTTGTCGGTAAACAAAAATTACTGGCGGACACAAGTAGTGTGCAGAAGGACATACACAGGGCGGACACCCTGCGTAAGAATTTGTCAGTCACACAGCCCCGATTGGCGGACACCATTCGCGGGTACGATACGGAACTGGCGGACACCATGACCGTGTCAAAAGCTCTCCCGGGGGCGGACACCCCGGGGGAAGCACTGCTGGCACGTAGGGCACTAGCGGCGGACACTGCTAGGGCCGCTGACATCACAGGAGTTATGCGACATGATTGCGGGTCGAATTCAACGACTTCTCACTTTCGGGCGGGGAAAGATCCTTCGGCCCTAGAGAGCCCAAAAAATACAACCTTGTCGGGAAATTCAAAAACTCTGACCGATAGACTCGAGGTACAGAGAAGCAGACTCGCGTCAAGCACACACTCACTAGACGAGAAGCAATGCATCATTCGGAAGATGGCGGACATTGGTAGTGATTTGGTAAAGCTCCACGACGGAAGGCTGGGAGACGTCGCGAGGGGAATCGGCGGCACTTTGGTGTCACCGCCGTTGGACGTGAGCGACGTCAAGCAGTATTTCGGAGAGGAGAAGGGCTTTCCGGGTATCGACGACCTCCTTGAGATAGTCGGCGAAGGAGCCCCGGCCCCCACTCTAGACTCGCAGAAAAACCTTGAGAAAGCCTATGCGATGATGTCAAGCGATACAGGTGTATCGTCCTGAGAAAGGCGATCGCGTCGGACGTACGTGGGATCACAGTAGCCCCGTTGGGAGCGATCCCAGGGAAAAAAGTGAGGATCATGAACGACTTCTCTTTCACCCAAGCACTACCAAGGGGTCAAAAGGTGGGCTCAACAAAGATACCATTATGTACGGAGTTCCACGTTGCCTGTGTGGCGAAGCCCCACCAGCTCGAGGAGCTCGCTAGCCTACGAGTAAGATGGCCAGACAAGAGAATCCTCGCAGCCACGGCTGATGTCACCTCTGCGTTCAGAAATGTGAGGATATCACCAGATCATGCACACAACTTTTGCTACGTGATAGGAGACGTGCTAGTAGCGGATCTACGGCTGACCTTTGGCTGGGCAGCGTCACCAGGATTGTGGGGTGTGTTAGCCTCCGCTGCAGAGCACTCGCACCGCAACACGTCCCTCGCGAACGCTCGACTACTACCAGAAGGAATCGCAATGATGTCCCACGTGAAAATAAAACCTCCTTGGGAAAAAGGCACCCCAACCCCAATACCATCGTCGGCAGGCGTAAGACCGCATAGAGGCGGGGGACCCGCGGACGATTTCTTGGCCAGGGTCTACGTTGACGATTTCTTGCTCACGAAGGTCCAGCATGACCCCACTGACCAATCGGCACTCATTGCGTCCGCCTTACTAGCGTCAGACCATGTCAGACTGTTTGGCAAGGGAGAACTCGGAAAACCCCCCATTCTCTCCCCGAAAAAGAGCACTGACTGGGACACGGTCATAGAGGCCCTGGGGTACATCATAGACACGCATGCTGGCAGAATTGCAACTACACCGGAAAGGGTAAGCGCGATTCGGAACATACTAGAGACAGATTGGCCCCACGATAGGAAGAAGGCCAGAGTTCAACAAGTCCTCAGCATTGCAGGAAAACTGTGGAACCTCACTCACGTTATCAGGGCCGGTAGGTACTTCGTGTGGCAACTACTCCGCCTATCGGGTCTGCATACGCAGGCCAGTCGACACACACGGTCACGACGACTAGTGGACTTGGGTAGAGAGTTCCACGGCGATATCGCCTTCTGGAAGTGGGCCCTCAATCAGCCACTGGCACTTCGAGGGGAGTCCCTCAGCGCATCGTTCCTACTACACGTAAAACGAGCACCATCACGCCTTCACCTCTCAGACGCTAGCTTCACAGCGATTGGCGGCTACTGTCCCGAACTAAAGATTTTCTGGAGATACACGATCGACTCATCTTTGTCTGCGGAGCTCAAGCCCAAGGCGCAAGAGAAGGAGACGTCGGACATTGACGATCAATCTGTTAGAACTCGCCGGCATGTTCATGACGGCGTGGGTAGTCCAAATGATCTTGAAAGACTGACCTGTAGAAGAAGGGCAGTCGGTGTTGATGCGTGGAGACAACGTGTCGGCCGTCAGTTGGACTAACAGGTGTGGGGGATCGCGTGACAGGCGCGCTAGCCTCATAATGAGACTCATGGGTAGGGTGGAAATTTCTTGCGGCTGGTGCCACGTGGCCAAGCACATCCCTGGTCGAAAGAACACACTTGCGGACGGGATCTCACACTGGAAAGAAAACGAGATCGCCGCCAAAGTGAAAATGCTCACAAAAGACTCGGGGTGGACACAGCAGGATATTGGAGAAGGGGGACGAGCGTTGCTCAGCCTTATCCTTCAAAAGAAATTGCCGAAAGAAAGTCTGGACGACTCGGTATGGGACATTATGGTCCATGGATCAGAAAGTATCTGACACGGCAGAAGGGGCGGATGGACACCGCTCCGTGATTTTCCGGACGATCAACGAATCATCAAACGAAATGAGATAGCGAGAAGTTGGAGCGGTGGACACGCCTCACATTCACTGTTTCATGACGCCTTGATAAAATGGATAGCCAGGGGAGGCAGAGTTGGTTTGGACGACCAAGTTTTTTCTGTTCTCCCTTCAAACCAAGTCGGGGCTATCCACGGTTTCGGCACGAACTTGTCGTACCTTGTAAAGGAACCTCGAAATGTGCCATTCCCCACGCTGTGCATACCCGATGATTGAATATCAGGAACACAGGGAAAGGATGGCCGGGGAGGCACGAGCGTCGAGGGGGAGCGGTTGGTCAACGCACTCACCTTCGGGCCTTTGGGAAGTGGTACCAACAAGGTGTATCAAAGGATGTGGAACACGTGGAAGGAGGCTCGAGCAGGGGCGGGTTCGGGCCCGTGGCTCCGCGAGAGCGATGGAGTGGAAAGTGCGGTGCGTGAGCTGTCTGTGTTAATGGCTTGCCGGTGTTTCGGCCACAAGAACCAGAGTCAGACTATCCGCGGGTATCTCTCAGCCGTCAAGTNTAGGTCAGAGGCCGAAACAATAGTAATGATAGTAGGGCAATCTTGAGAAGTTTGCAACGGGTTAGTCCGATAAGATAACGTTGGGAGCAAGACGGCATTTTACCTGCGCTCTCAATTTGTTTCATGTGTCTTGGGTTTTTCTTTGGCTGCCTGCAGAAAAGTATTCCAGAATTCTTGAGCAAACATAAAAGCCTCCTTTTGCCCAAACATTTGAGAAAACATTTCGCCAACCGCAATATTTGGGCGCTGGCAGCCTTGTCAAAATCTTGCCGAGGGGGGGGGGTCAATAGCGCCGCACCGTCCCAGACCGTCCTCATAATCAGCGAGTGCGACCTGAATTATTGACGTATCGCTCCCATCAAAGGCTCCGACGAACCCTATGGTGAAGGGTTTGCTGTTCTGCTCGGTGGTTGTTGGTTGTCGGTCGGGACACGAGCGTTAAAAAAATCATTTCGCATCACACCAAACGTGGAGACTCCCAAACGTCACGAGAGGGCAACAAAACCGAAAAAAGCCTGCATTCTGACAGAGGCGCGACAACAGCGCGATTGATTTCTCGCTCCCTAGGCCACCGATTGACGCCAAACTGGTCANTGAAGGGTTTGCTGTTCCACACGTTGGTTGTTGGTTGTCGGTCGGGACACGAGCGTTAAAAAAATCATTTCGCATCACACCAAACGTGGAGACTCCCAAACGTCACGAGAGGGCAACAAAACCGAAAAAAGCCTGCATTCTGACAGAGGCGCGACAACAGCGCAATTGATTTCTCGCTCCCTATCCCACCGATTGACGCCAAACTGGTCAGGGTGTGCTCTCCGTTCCTTGCTCTCTCTCGGAGTGGCGTGGCTCAGGAGCTCGCAAGCTCAATCGACGGAAATCGTTGTCTGCGTGTGCGCACGCCATCCGTTGAAAAAAGTTTTCAGGTGTTCAACAAGTGACTCTATTCGCAAGTGAATAACAAGGGCAAAAAAATCAGTTCGAAAAAGCAAAGTGACGCCACGCACAATTCTCTCTCCATCGATTGAGCTTGCGAGCTCCTGAGCCACGCCACTCCGAGAGAGAGCAAGGAACGGAGAGCACACCCTGACCAGTTTGGCGTCAATCGGTGGGATAGGGAGGGAGAAATCAATTGCGCTGTTGTCGCGCCTCTGTCAGAACGCGGCTTTTTTTCGGCTTTTTCGCCCTCTCGTGACGTTTGTTTGGTGTGATGCGAAATGAGTTTTTTTACGCTCGTGTCCCGACCGAAAACCAACAACCAACGTGTGGAACAGCAAACCCTTCACCATAGGGTTCGTCGGAGCCCTTGATGGGAGCGATACGTCAAGAACTCACGTCGCACTCGCTGATTTTGTCTACCGAGGTGTCCACAACCCCCAGGTAAGATCAAGATGCAGTTTTCCATACACACGTACATGCAACAATCTTGATCTTGGGGGGGGGTCGCTTTTATCTTGCCAAGGTTTTGAAGAATCAAGATCAAGATCAAGATTTTTTTCTCCAACCGCAAGTTTCCCAGCTGGGTCAGGACGATCGCCACCGCCTCTCCATCAGCAGCCCTCTGCTCTCGCGCCAACAGTTGTCGCTCCTNCCAAACGGAAATCGGCTTCGCTACTTCTCTAGCTATAGCATAATTACAGGTGATTGTAGATTGAGAAGAGCCATCTCCTCGCCGTCTTCGCGCATTTTTGATTGCCAGTTCCTTGTCGTTGCTCAAGTAAGTAGGACTGCTGTCTGTGTGCCCCCTTCAAACAAAAAAAAAACAAAATCTATTCGCAGCATGCCGTTTTTTGTTGCTCCGCAGGGGGGTAACCCCACAGTCTAACTAGTGGTTTCATCACCTTATTTTTTGTTGCCTCCTGACGTGGCCGCCGATAGAGGCGTGTGGTTAGGGTTTCATCACTGACATTTGGGTGTGTGTTAAATGCAGTGGGTGTGGTCGCCTCTCTCGCCCGTGTGTCGGCAGAAGGTATAGCTAGCTACCTTGCTATTTGAAGGGCGGAATGCGGTGAGATTTGCGATGGTGTGACGTTGTGGATGTTCTTCAAGCCAGGGGTATCAATCATCTCGTAGCTGTGGCTGTGTGCACGCCCTTGGCGCAGAAAGTGGCCTGCGGTGCGTAAGGGTGTGTGTGTAACCCGTGTCCGCTGCTGGAACAACGTCGTGAGGCCTGTGCATCCGCGGGCGGTGCTAGGATGGTGAGCCCACCACAACGAAAACCTGTGGGCAAATGTGTCTTGAAAATAGACTGGGAATCAGCCTGACCCCCCTCCCCCCCACAGCCACTTTTGGGAATTTGGCGGCCCAATTGCAGGAAGCTTAGTCTATACACCTTTCAACTTTACCTTTGAAGGGAAATTGCTGCGGCGAAAAGAGTTAGACCACGCCACCGTGATTGGCCGGGACTGTCAACTGCAGTCGCGTCAAGACCTGAGGTTCCGGTTTGGTTCGATAAAAGTGCGGATGTGTTTCGGACTTTGCTTGTGCGCGTCAAGTACAGAAGCTCTACTGCTGCGCTGCTGCAGCATAACTACTCGCCTAGGCTGGAAAGTGAGTGCTCTCGTCGCGAACGTATACCCACGGCGCCCGAGAGGCATTGGACACTAACACACGCCAACGCCGGCCTGCTTTTTCAGCACAAGGAACGCAGATCTTTTGCACCATGGGCCGCGCGGTTCAGGCGACCCTGTTGGCTGCGGCGTCCATTACGAGCGCAGGCGCGTTCTTCAGCAGTCCAGGAGCGGCGGCGATACGTTCTGCCCGGTCTTCGGCTTCGATTGCTTCCAACTCTGCGCTTAACTCAAAGAGGTGGGCATAGCGCTGAAGATAGGTGATAGGCTATCATAGAGTACATTTGGTCTAGTCTAGACCTCGGCAAGGGAAAGAGGGAAACAGCTGTTCGCTTGTACTGCTGTACACACGCCGCGTCTCCTTCAATCACTTCCGCCGCTCCCGTCCCCCGCGGCATGCGGCCCCCAAGCCGCCCAGCAGATGTCTGCAATGAGCAGTTGCTACGCCATGAGCATCTCGGGGACGGGCAATGCCCCAATGCCTACATACGTAGGCTTGCCGGGCTGGGGATGGGCCCAATCTGTGTATTGGTACAGACACAAGCAACAGGGTTGTGCGTGTCGTTGCACACCGGCATTCGCAGGAGCGTAGCAGAGATCTCGATGCCAAAACAATCCAGGCAGCACCTCATGAGTTCACGGGTGGGGTTTTTAAGTCTGGTCATTCCTCTGTGACACCATATCCACGGCCTTCTGCATACAGCGTACGAGCAAGATTTCAACTCCGAAGTGCTGCCTCTTCTGCTGCTGCTGCTGAACGTGATGTGCAGCGCGATCTTCTTGTACCCCGCATTGCGTGACTGGCTGGCACAAATAGGAGCGGCTGGCATGTAAAGAAGAGTGCTTGCTGTCGCGGAACATTCTCAGCGCCTCTGCACACTTGCCTTGCATGCCATAACTGCGCGCGAGAGCGACAGCTCGATGACGGCTCCGACTCAAGTACAAAGACTGCTGTTACTATTGATGAGTGTTGTTAACTACTGTGCTGGCGGATAAGGCTGTATCGCGAGTTTGTCGTTGATTTCTTGGAGATCTCGTGTAGCATTAGAAATGATGCTATTTTATGTAGATCCAGGCGAGGTGTTGAGCGTATGTGAGGCTTGATGCAACCTGGACGTCAGCATACGTGTAGCTCCGCATCCACTCGCGGTTAGGAAACTCTGCCAGCAGTGCGTACGAATTATGCTATGCTTGCACAACACCGAGAAAAACACCGAGCTACACGTATGTGCGCTTGAGGTGCTGCACTGCTGCTACTACTGGTAGCGATGTATGCATACTTCGTGTGTGCTTGTTACTCTCCGAGGCACTGCGTGCACGCGGAGCAAACACAAGAGGTCCGGCGTTGCCGAATTGGTTCAAACCTTGTCAAGATGGTTGTTCGTTGAAACCGACAGAACGTCCCGACGTGGGTGACCCAGCGCAGTACGTTAATCTAATCTCATGGCATCTAATCAACCGCCGCGAACACCGCTGTGCGTTGGTGGAAGCAGGTCATGGATCCAACGGCAGCTGGGGGTGGTGATGGCTGCAGCTGGCGACCAAGAGACAGTGGTTGTGATCGGAAACGGGTGAGCAAAGCACGGAGCTTCTTCGTGAATTGTACAGTACACGCCGCGCCTTCTTGAGTACGACCCTTGAACGCAGTACGATGTCCATCGGGAGGGATTTGTTAGTCCTTCGACTCCGGCCCCACCCCTGTGGCCAGGCCGTCGTGCCTCGGGGACTGCTTGACTGCCTGGCGGGCGAGGGAGATTTGTGCCGTATGGCGTGGGGTATATGTAACTGGGCGGCCGGCGGTCACAACACCTCCGTCTACAAGCGAGACAGGACCGTTGCTGGCAAAGGAAGCTCGCCTGCATCATAAGAGACACTATCTACCTGGTGCTCCGTTCCGCCTGCGGTGTTTCGTGTGGTCCCCGGTGCCATAACCTACGTGGCGTCCCGGCCTGTTCGGCATGGAATTTTGCTATTTTATTTTTTCAATCCACCCGGATTCCCAGCAGTCGAGTACTTTCTGGTGATCCATGCCATTGGCTGGAAAAATCTCATATTCGTGGGGACGAAGCGGAGGGAACTCAACAACCCAGCCGAGCTCGTCGCAACATCAATCCGTTAGTGTGTGTGTGTGTGTGTGTTTTTTTTTGTGACAGAGGAAATGCGCAGCACGCTCTATTCATAGCTCTTGGTGCAAGTGCTGCAGTCTGTCGTCTACTCATCGACATATCATGCGATGTTTGTATGCCTTTATATACTTGTTGTTTGTTGTGTTTGTTTGGCGGTACTCGATGGTACATCGATCTGCTGTACAGTGTCTCTTGGTAGGTCACGGGGAAAAGGGCTGATTTGTTTGTTGGTGCCCCTCGGTGCTCCGCATCGCGTTCTCACCCTTTCTCGTCTCTGGGCGTGATTAGATGAGAACGGCATGGAGAGCATGGACGGGCCCTCACGTATCACACCCTCTCCCAATATCAGTCACGTACAAAGAGACCGTAGGTTGGTGACACCGCCGAAACGTTCACTATGATGATAACTTGCAATGATAATGACCAGGGAGTTTTTCCTCGACACCACCCTACCGTGCGACTTTCTCGTCGTGAAGGCCGAAATAATGTTATAATCATCCAGCTACATAGTACCTCAGGCAGGACCGCAGGAGGGGGTCCAGCCCCCCCCTCCTATGTGACCCCGGTTGGGTCGTCTAGCTAGTAGAAGTGGAGGATAGGGGCCAGAGGGGCAGACGACAGAGTCCCATGACGGTAAAAAAAAAAATATATATATATATATATCTAATAAAAAAAATATAGGACAGGAAAGCTGAAAACAAAACGTTCCCGTGCTCGCTGCCTCACTCGCCCAACGCGACTTTTGCGTCTCCCCACTCGCTTTCCTCCGTGCTAATACATGTGACGATTCGATCTACAATACATCTTTCTCTCCCTCCGCCTCTCTTTGCGTCTCACTCTTCTCGTTCTTGATTTGTTCTTTATTTTGTTCTTCTTCTTGTTCTTGCTGTCGCAGCATGGTGGGACACAAGTTCATTGAGGCCTTGAAGGAGAAAGACCCGGACAACAAGTTCAACGTGGTCACCTTTTGCGAGGAGAACAGAGCGGCGTACAACCGCATGAGACTTACGGAGGTGAGCTGCGGTTCTTTTCGCAGAACAAAACTGTATCGTATCCATTAGACTATGGAAACAAAACAGATCGTGTGCCCTTACCCATGGGAAAAACCGCACCGTGTCCCCTCAACCATGAAAAAATTACAAGTCGGGCGAACCTCGGGTGCCGCTCAGAGTCTGGCAAATCGTTAGTGTTGCATGTTCCCAGCTGCTCGTGCCGACTCCTTGGAGAAGAAGCGGGCGATGTACAGCTCTATCATAAACTATTGTAAATTGTTCTCCTGCATTCAATTACTTGTGCCCAAGCGGGCAGCGCGAAGTGTCGCTCGATGCTCATCTACGTGTGTCGCGAACGGGATACCAGCCCGTGTGCGTACCTTATGTACGGCCGGCCGGTTGTGATTTTGTAATTTTGGCGTTGGCGGTGATTCCATTCGCCATTCCTGGAAAGCAAAGAAATCACCATCAACGACAATCACGAAACAGATACATTGTACGCACGGTAGACAGGGCAAGGAGCGTAAAGTTCCATTTTGATGCCCGCCAAATTACCGCCCTCGCTCGCGTCTTCTATTCTTGTCACCATTTGTTTCATGCTTAGCTTCGAATGGTTTGTCCTCTCTCGACTTCGGCCCCGTCCCAATTCCAAAACAGTACTTCACGAACAAAGACCCAGACAACCTGTCCATGTCGGGAAACTACAACGACAACGGCGACGGGTTGACCCAGTGGTACCAGTCTACCCCCGGCGTGGAATGCTACGTTGGGGATAAGGCGCTCAAAATCGACCGCGAGGCAAAGACGGTCATCTCGGAGTCCGGCAGGGTAGGTTGTTTTCTTATTTTTTATTTGGAAAGTAGAGTAGTGATTTCCCAGATCAACACACCTTTGGTGACCAAACAATAGTAGCTCGAAATGCGGGCAGGGTCAGTACATCCATGCCCCTTTCTCTGGTTTCAGTAACAGGCCAAAACAGCCCACTCTCTGCCACTCAGTCGGTGCTTCCACCGTCGTTGTTGGGTTTCTCTCTCTTGTGTCTCTTGTGTTGTTGTTGGCGATATCTCTCGTCGTTGCTATCTCACCCTAGTTAGCAGAAATCCGGCCCTCCTGGTAGCGAAACTCCTCGACGGAGAAGCACACATGACATCACATGACAGCGTCTGTCTGTAGTCTACTGATTAACTAGACAATGCCAGCTGATTGCACGCCTCGTCCCGTCCTCCTGCACCGTAACAACACAATAACGCTCGACACCCGCTGTCGCAGGAGATCAAGTACGACAAGGCCGTGCTGGCCACTGGGTCGTACCCCTTCGTGCCGCCCACCCCGGGCGTGGATAAGAAGGGCGTCTTCGTTTACAGGACCATCAACGATTTGGAGGTGACATCGACTCTTGTCTAGTTGGGGTTTGGACTCAAACTTGTTCCGATGTGTGCGATCAGTCTCTCCGCGTAACAGCAGTCGTTGTTCGTGCTGGTTTCGCAGAGTATCTTGTTGTGGGCGGGAACACCTTCGGTTCATGTACCCCGCCCCGCCTGACTAATCATTGCACAAGAAAGTTAACGTTTTTTTTTGCGTGGGACACGAAGAAGGTTATGACGGGATTTTCTTCTTCGGAAGGTGTTGTGCTGATCTTGCGTTAATCTTCTCAACAGAACGCCCACGGCGCATGTGTGCATGCTTGGTCCGCCCGCGACTTCCTCAGAACATGATCCAGTACCAGAAGGACCACGGCGTGAAGGCGGCCGCCGTCATCGGGGGTGGTCTTCTGGGACTGGAGGCGGCGAAGGCCATGTACGACCTCGGCATGGAGACGCACATCATCGAGTACGCTCCCATCCTCATGTGCCGCCAGGTGCTGCGCTATTCCGTGCTGTCTGCTTTCTTCTACTACCGTATGATACTATCATATGCATCCCTCGGCTGATGGTATTGATTAACGACGGCGGGTGTCAAAGCACACAAGAGACAGGAGAGAGTGGTGATGTTGTGTTTCTATGGGATTTTTGTTGAGCCTACTCCACCAGATCTATGGGAAAAGCCAGAAACATCCGTGCCATTTTTCCAGAGGCTGTCCTGTTGTCGACTTGACGAAAAAATTGGTTACAGAACAGTCAGGATCAAGTTCTAGTGGTCTCGATAACTAAAAGCAGCGAACACATCACATGCCCAATGTCTAACACCGGCCTCCCGCACCGAGCTACACAGAAAGAACAACGAAAAACGCCAACCGTTCGCGATCGCCGTAAATGTAACCGTCAATAGATTGACGATGCGGGGCACGCCATCCTCGGAGGCATGATCGAGGACCTCGGGCTCAAGATCCACTGCAACGCCCGCGTCACCGAGTTTCTCGGCGACGACAAGGTGGCTGGCCTAACCTTCTCCAACGAAGGGTGGGAAGACCTGGACGTTGGCATGGTGGTTGTCTCCGCTGGCATCCGGTGAGGAACGTGCCTACAGTACAACATTTTCGAAAACCACGGAGAAACATATGCATACGGTCGTGTAAAGGGCGGCTATTTTTTTTGAGGAAGGCTGAGTATCTGGTACTACTACAGTCGATCGTACTCCGTATTATCGTCTACGGAGCGTTTGAGTTGCCTTTTAACGGACGCCTCGTTTCCAAGCACAGCACGGCAGTTGATATCTTGTGGTCCTTCTTTCGAGAATGCGATCGATTGAAGTTTTTACGTACAACTTGCACACATGCATCAATCGCGGGTTCAGAATACTGAGGCTGACCAACACGGCACACATGCATTGAGTTTTTGCGCTTGTCCCAGCTGGTACGCTGTAACGTATTCGAAATTCCGCCGGTAAGCGCGGTCGATGTATTCATTTTATCAACGCATTCAAAACGTAACACACACGCGTGCAATTACGTTTTTTCACTCATCATCTCGTTGCAACGATCCGTCTCACAAAACGCCACGTTTGTCGGCATCCCCTTGATCCTGTCTGCGTAGCCCCCGTGATGAGATCGCACGCGCTTCGGGCATCGAGGTGCACGAGAGGGGAGGCGTCATCGTGGACGACTTGCTCAAGACTAGCGACGAGGACATCTACGCCATCGGAGAAGTTGCCCTTCACGGGTATACACTACTCCTACATGCTACTTCATAGTAGATAGGGTTCCTCGATTTCCTTCGTTTGGTTCTGGGAAGAAAAAAGCCGACAAGTAACTGTTTTCCTTTTCCCTTCCCTTTGGCGTTTCAGGAATATTTTCTTCTATATATGCATACATACGCCGATGTTGGGATCCCTCTGTTGTTGCCTGGTTTTTTCGCTTTCCACTTGCCGTGACGTTTTGAGGTTGTGTTTGTTTTTTGTGGCATTTTTTCTCGTGGTTGTCACTCCCGACCTTTTGGTGCCTACCCCCCGCCCCCGTTGCCCCGACGAAACAATATTCCGTTTGTTCTTCAGCGGTAAGATCTACGGTCTGGTGGCCCCCGGCTACGAAATGGCCGAGGCCGTCGCCAACACCGTGGTCGGAGAGGAGCAGCCCTTCACCGGAGCCGACATGTCTACCAAGCTCAAGCTCATGGGGGTGGACGTGGCTTCCTTCGGACGCTACTCCGGCTTCAAAGTAAATAAGAAAGGAAGGAGCTTAGCGTGGCATTTGAATAACGCACACGAGACTGTCTGGGAGAGCAGGGCAGACGCGGTGCTTGGTTTCGTTTCCCGTCCTGAAATCTCTTCGGACGAGGGTGGACGTCAGGTCGTTGCGCCACAACACAGTTCATTCGTGATGGTTGGTAGCCGACACTTCTCGAGCTCGTGGGCGGGGACAAACCTCCCTGCGGGCACCGCTAAGCTTGGCGGTTTACAGAAAAATGGATGGTTTGCCCTAATCATGTCTTTGCAACAACCTTGTCATCGGAAAGTACACACAGCAGCTTAGCCGCGTATTGCCACGGGCCGCGATCGATCGTCATTAGAGCATTACCATGGGTCGGGGCACTATTCCTGATTTTATCGCAAGCCCTCCCTGCTATCGGTCCTGTTTCTGTTCGAAGTGCGGCCGGTTGTGACGCATGCATGCATAGTACTAGAGTAGAACACACGTGAGCATGGATGGGGCTGGTTGGTTCTCTCTACCGTGACAGCCGTTTCGGTTAACGTCCTGTTCTTGTGCATCGATTGACCGTTTCGCCGAAAACGCATTCATTGTGGTGTCACGCATAAGTGTCCGGACGGAAGTCAACACATTACAAGATCACGGACGCCACAGCGGTTACTGTACAAGCATTCATTCGTCCCTTATTCGTCCCTGTCTGAACCCATCAAACCCAATTGTGCCGAATCCCATCGCATGATGCAATGATCCCATGATCCCGCTGACGTTCAACCCACCCCACCGTTGGCTGATGTCTCGACTTCCATTTCCATCTCATCTGTTCTTACAGGAGGACGACGGCCAGATCTCCATGACCTGGAACGACCCCTTCAACAAAACTTACAAAAAGCTCTTCTTCAACACTGCCGGTACCAAACTCCTCGGCGGCATCCTCGTGGGCGATGCTTCTGAGTTCACCACTCTATTGGTGCGTGTGGTAACTTCTACTGTATCCTGCAAGACCAGTGTGGTAATTGTGTCCGTGTTTGCATAACATCCTCGTCAACGAGTAAAGGGTTTGCACTTACATTGCTACGCGTCCCCTTACGTGGATTTCGGCCCGCAGATTCAGCACCGGTGCAGCAATCTACTGTACTGCACTGCACTAAACTGCACTGGGTAGACCCAATTTGTTCTGGGTAGAGCCAAGTTGTTTTGGGTAGATTTGTTCTGAATTTGTCATGAACCAGGTGTGAAGGTAGCCCTGCAGCGAAAGTTCAATTTGTCTTGCGAAAACATATCATCTCGACTGTTTCACGGCCCCAAGCCGCGATTCCTTACGACGCGGCACTGTCATCTATCCCACTCACTCTTTAGACTACTTTGCGCCATCGTTTTTCGTCATCTCTCTCCCCTACCCCCTCTCTCCCGAACTTGATTGTTTGTTTGTCGTGGTCCGAGCAGGGCCTGCAAAAGTCCGACCGTGACCTCCCGATCGCCCCCGGTGTCCTGATGGCTCCCGTTGCGGAGGAAGGCGGCGGGGCTGCTCTCGGCGTTGAGGAAATGCCTGATGACATGCAGGTGCAGCGTGTCATGGCATGAAGGCTGACAAATCATGTTTCGCCGTCCGACTTGGTTGTCGATGGGTTTGACAGGTTTTGCTTAATTGCTTTCGGGCATGTCGTATCGTACGCCACTTCTGACACGTTGTTCGACCCGCGTGGGATACCGGTCGCGTAATATTAGAATGTTGTTTTTCTGAGAACCTTCCGCCGTGGAGTACTGTAGACTGTAGGGCCGACATCCGACTTTGTTTTCCCGGACCGAAACCCTCATCGCACGTACGGACGAGCAAGGCGAAGAGGGACTGGTAAGGACAAAGAGTTCGAGGCGGTGTTACATTCTCACCTTCTCAGGCAGAGAACAGACAACAGTGTGGTGGCTTCCCCCTCTCGCGCTCGCTGTTTGTTGGTTTGTTGTTGCCCGCCATGCTGGCGTGCGCGTGCTCACGTCATCGCTTTAAACGCGTCTCGCTTTGCAGGTGTGCTCGTGCAACAACGTGGACAAGGGTGCGATCTTCCGCGCCGTGACTGAGGACGGCCTCACCTCCGTCGGGGAGGTCAAGTTCTGCACCAAGGTGCGCGGGTGCTTTTGCCACGTCATGTCATGTCATGTACTGTACGGTAGCGTAGAAACACCCTGATGGGCATCGATGTATCGTTGTGTTGTTCGTTTTCATGTTAAACCAACGACAACAGCAGCAAGAACAACAACCACAACCACCACAGCAACAACGTTCTTGCAAGGTACTCCAGGGGTATGCTGCTATTCTATTACATCTACATATGCGTACTTATTTCCGCGTTCGTTCCTGTCTTGTCTGCGTCTCCCCTTGTCGCAGGCCGGCACTGGGTGCGGCGGGTGCGAACCGATGGTGAAGGACATCTTCGCGTTCGCCATGAAGAGCTCCGGAAAGGAGCTGTCCACCGACGTGTGCGAGCACTTCCACTACACTCGCCAGGAACTCTACGACATCGTTCGGGTGAGATGGGCGTACTATGTAGGCGTACAACAGTATCTGGAACAAATACGAATCGCAAGCATGCTGTTGTGTGTGGTGCTGTAGTCCACCTATCAACAGTGGTTGTTGCTACCTCTTTACTCTACATTTTTTTTCTATCGTATGTTTGTTGTATAACACGTCCTTTCACGCGCCTAGGCTACCGGAGTCAAGTCCTTCGACGAGCTCCTCGATAGCCACGGCCACGGTGACGGCTGCGAAGTGTGTAAGCCCCTCGTGTCCAGCATCCTCGCGTCGGTACACAACGACATGATCTTCAACAACGGCGGGATGACCCTTCAGGACACAAACGACCGCGCCCTCGCCAACATGCAGAGGGGTAAGAATAAATTTGTAGCACGGCAGCACGCGGGTCATTGACCCGTCGTTGTCACTCGACGCTGAATAGTTCATATCTATCTATAGTTCATCCGCTCTCAAAATCCACGAACTCCAGTACCAGTAGCTCAGGGTGGGTTGCACGCCAACATCAATAATAGTGTTTCTCTCTTTTGTCTTTCTCTCTCCCCTCTTTCTCTCTTTCTCTCTCTCCCTGTGTTTCTCTCTCCCCTCTTTCTCTCTCTCTCCCTCTCTTTCTCTCTCCCCTTCTCTTTCTCATGGCCGGGTTTTGCAACTGTCACGTACCTTACCTACAACATTGATTTCGACAAGAACCATCTGGTACTTGCCTGTGGTCGAAAAAGGCCGAAGGCTGCCTTGTCTTCTTCCTCTGTCCTTCATTTCTTGCCAGTATTACTGAGTTAGGGCAGGTGTTTTTTTTTGTTGCTTCATGTTGATACATTTGCGCCACCGATTCTGCACCATTCTTGTTTTCGTTTGGTTGTGTGTTGCCGGTGGTGTTTCGTGCAGGCGGTTCTTACTCGGTGATTCCGCGTGTCCCCGGCGGGGAACTCACTCCCGAGCAGCTCATCTGCATGGGACAGGTGAGGATAGGAAGGGACTACTACTACCTACGGTAGGACCGCGCTGGCGTTTGCACTGTATGCAGCAGCGGTGGAGGGTGTCTAGTCCAAGGCTGTAGAAAATACGGCTTTTTCTGTCTACAGTCGTTCGTAAAACGACAGCTACGTCGCCGATCTGTAGTTGGAGGAAAGGTTTATCCATCATCAATTGTTCGTTGTCATTGTTGAATAGAACATAGAACGACGATTGCGCCGTCCTACAACGCGTTTATTGTTGGGAGGTGGGAGGGACATTCGTGCGCATGAGACGTCGAGTCGACCTCTATCTGTGACAACCCGGATGAGCTACGACTTTTGCTCTACGAATCACCGGTGTTGGCGCAACTGTTTACCAGGCGGACTCACGTGTGCATGCGACTGACTGCTGAATACAGAATGGTAGATATATCTTCCTTGGTTTGGTCTGGTTCGCGCGGCTCTTGGAGTCCAAACACGTCAGTTGTACACCTGTATAG
>CACKRE030005005.1:74445-86530 GCA_902602495.3 Ectocarpus sp. CCAP 1310/34 | reverse complement strand
TGTTGTTGTTGTTGTTGTCTTCACATTAAAAACCGTTCCGATCTCTCTCTACCCAGTACCTTCGCATGTCCGTACTGATACAACACTCGACGCGGTCGATATCGTGGTCGCAGGCTAACTTACCCTAAAAAGGTACACTCAAGTAAATGGCCCCGAGGGGTCCGCAAGTCAATATAAATCAACGACAGATATTCTGGAGTACTCCACTCCCTCTGCGCGTTATANGAAGAAAATAAAAGGAAACAGTAAGGAAAGAGAAAATGAACTGAAAAAGATTGAGGACAAAAAGGCACCAGGCCGAAAATAACAAAGAAATAAGAGACAGAAAAAGGCACACGGTGGAGAGACCACTAACGACAAGCAAACACGCAAACATGGCCACCAACCAGCGATACATTGTAATGGTACGTCATCACTGGTGGGGGGTTGGTGCAATGGTGCAGCGTTGGGGGGAGGGGAACTGGCTAAAAGAACTTCAATCCGGCACGTATCGCGCCACTCGGTCCGTCTCTTCTCGTTTGCTTACTTCCCTCGCCGTCTCGTCCGTCTCCTGCCCGCCTTCTGCCCCATTGGTTGGTGGCTTGTGGTTTCGTTTGAGCGCCCGTTGTCGGCTGGCCTCTTCTTCCTTCTCGTGCCAGGAGGTCATGAACCTCTCAGCTCCCTGCAGCACCGCCGCATGCCTGGGTACTCCCCCCTCTACCTTCGCGGCTTCTGTCCGCTTTAACGTCGGTGCCGTGTCTTTCGGTACCGGGATCCCGAGACAACATGGATCGGTTTTCGTAGATCCGTGGTCGGCCCCGAATGCCTTCAGGTCGTCAAGCACACACTTCGGCCAGTTCTGTTCCTGTCCCCCCCTACGTCGCTTCTCCCCCCTTGCCAGTTCGCCGAACATCAGTCGTTTCGGGAGTCGCCCGTTCGGCTGCCTTGCAAATGCTCCCGCGAACAGTAGGCGTCGTTGTCGGATCGTGGCTTCAACGCTCTGGCATTCGACCCTCTTCAGCGTCTGGGCGTAAGAGAGCTGCCGGAAGGTGTCTTTCTTGCGCTTGTACCCGATAACTCGAAGGAGCAGTCGGTGGTGTATCGACCGCAGCGGCTGACAGTGGCCGCTGAGTGGTGACCATGTCATGCAGCCGCACAGCAGTGCCTCCATCGCCTCCGCCTGGAGCAGGCGGATCTTGAGTCGGAATGGCGCTTGCGGTCTGTCGAAGAGCTCCCGGCCATATCGCCTGAGGCACGCTCACGCTCCTCTGCTCCTGTAGTTGATCTCCCGAGTGAGGTCGCCATGTTCGTTGACGAGGCCAGCGAGGTACCGGAACTCGGTCGTCTGGGCGTATTTCTGTCCCGCGGCTTCGATGGTCAGTGGTGGAGGCGAGGCGGGCTGCGATGTTGTGGTCGGCTTGTCCGAAGTGGAGGATAGGGGCCAGAGGGGCAGACGGCAGGATCCGATGATGGGAGAAAGGAAAAAATATATATATTATATATAGTAGAAAATACCAACTATGTTGTGTATATCTAGATAGACTTGGGACGGCGGATAGTTGGGTGTCATGTTGAGTACGCGCCCCCAACCTGTGGATGAATGACACAACAAATCAATTGGACTCTCTATGCTGCTGCTGTATGTATTAGTTCACTTGTACAGTTGAGGCCCGCACTTAAGAACCTCCTACTTTGTGCGAGGCTCAGTCCTTATTGGCTGCCCCAACCCGAGCACGTGTTCTTATTGGCCATGTTCTTATTTCGCCGTACCATTTTTCTCCAGCGAAATGTTCTTGTTCTTATGTCAACAACAATTGGCCCTGTTGGCGTACGTTGTATGACGACGTACTTTGTTGGCGGCTGTCAACTGCTCTCAGCGGAGTGTTCATAGTGTTTAGCATGAGGAACAATGCTGTTGCTTGGTACAAGAGCACACCAAGGTATGCAGCAGCAACTGTCAACCATCGNTGTTGGCGTACGTTGTATGACGACGTACTTTGTTGGCGGCTGTCAACTGCTCTCAGCGGAGTGTTCATAGTGTTTAGCATGAGGAACAATGCTGTTGCTTGGTACAAGAGCACACCAAGGTATGCAGCAGCAACTGTCAACCATCGTGGTCCACAAGGGTGACGTTGGTCCTGCGTACCCTCCCCGATCTACTAACGCTCTCAAGCAAGACCCAGGAGCCTACCGCCGCATCCAGATCTCCGGTGTACTTGTCTAAGGGAAGCTTCATCTTGCGCGTACTCTGGTCTAGCTCCAGCTGCACACAGTAGTCGTACAGGTGGCGAGTGTCCTGCTGAGATTGCTGAATGATCAACCCTCGAAACCACCCCATCCCCAGCCTAACGAGCACTCCACGTCGCAAAAGCAATCTGTCAAGAGCAACGGGTTTAACTTCTTGAATGCGAAAGCCTGTCGGGCTCTCCATTCCTTGTGTCTCGTCCTCCGGGTCTTGTGGGTCCATTCTGTCGTCGTCGTCGTCGAGAAGAGCTAGCTCATCGGTCTGAGTTTGAGCCGTGCCTGCGAACGGGGCACCGTGAAACACCACAACAAGTACGGTGTCACGGCCGAAACTCAACATGAACCCATCATATTTGCTCGTAGTCGTGAACGCGGAAAGAGCACATCAGCAAAATCCAAGCAAATATCAACATGGACATCGTCATGAACAAGGAAATGACAAAGTTTGGGTCTAGTGCAAATCAAACTTACCGCCGTCGTCTTCATCATCGCTGGAATCAGCGCCCTCCACGACCGTCTCACATCCGTCGCCCTCCTTCCCCCACCCCTCAGGCTCATCGCTGCCANATCAGCAAAATACAAGCAAATATCAACATGGACATCGTAATCGACAAGGAAATGACAAAGATTGGGTCTAGTGCATATACCGCCGTCGTCTTCATCATCGCTGGAATCAGCGCCCTCCACGACCGTCTCACGTCCACCGCCTTCCTTCCCCCGCCCCTCACGCTCATCGCTGCCGTTCTCCAAACCTCCTTCGTCCTCGCTACAGTCTTCATCGTTTGCGAAGGTGTACGGCTTGTCCAAACCCTCCAAGGTGATCCGATCATCGCCTGAGCCGTCCACCGTCATGGCCATCCCGCACTTATCGAAAGGGCGGAATCGGAACGCCTGTTGGCTGTTGAGTCTTGCCATGGCCGCTCCAATCCACTGAGTGATCAGTACCCGCCGATCAGAGGCTGTCAGCGCCGCGGTTTCCCACCTCTCGAGGTTGTCCGACTGCTCGAGCCACATGTCCATCTGCCTCCCAGCTTCCACCTTGATGAATCGTCCGGCTCCTGCATCAACTGGCTGCACCTCGTCCGTGCACTCAGAAGGGCCACACCAGGCGAAAGTGTTGCACTCCTTCGCAAGATACTCCTTGAATTCGTCCGTCGTCTGCTGGTGCAAGTTGTCCATGATAAGAATGGACCTCGTCTTGGGAAGCTCACCCCGCCCGCGCATCAGGCCTTCGCGGTAGGACCTCTTAGCCCACTCCATACAGAACTTTTGGTCGGCCGAAGCATTCTCCTGGAAAAACACGTCCACGTCCTTGTGGTACGCGGCCTTCTCCACCGGCGAGATCCGCTTCCCCGTGCCTCGGAAAATCACCGAAATTCGCAAGGTCTTCTCACCCGGACCAAAGATGACTTGCATGGTGCACTGCCTTTTCTCTAGGCCAGGAAAGGGCTGTGAGATGGCGACGCGCTTCGCACCTCGCTCCTCCGACGTATCGAGCAGCCCGTTTACGAATGCCAAAGGCACTTGATCCACATTCTAACGCTCCCAGAGCTGGAATTGGCCATACTTGGGAACTCTGGACTCCCTCTCTGCGACCGTCGCAATCGCCGATACGTCCGACTCATCGGGCGCCCTGTACCGCACCGGCTCTTGCAGGAGCTTGCGAAACAGTCGGTGGAAGCGCTGGATGTTTGGTAGGCGCTCCTCACCAGACTTGTTCTTGAGGTTGGTTCGACGTCTTTTGGACAGATTGTGCCTCTTGGCCCATTTTCGTGCCCACCTGAAGGATGCGCGGAACGCCGCCGCCCGTTGGTCCCCGGGATACATCTCTCGCACGAGCTTCCGGAACGTGATCGTCAGCCACAGGGTCGATACCTTCAGCTTCCTCTTACGCCGCTCCACGAACATCTTGTAAAGCCTCTTTTCTGCCTCAGGAAACCACCGCTTAGGCTGCTGCTTGGCGAGGAGGCTCTTCTTCACGTCGTCTGCTGCCGCCGCGACTATGGCCTTCTCGTCCTTGGCCCACTTCACGATGTTGCTGTAGTGAACCTTGAGACGATCCTCTAAGTACTGAAGAGGCGTGCGCTCCTCCTCCTTCCAGAGGTCCGCGGCGTTGTCCTCGAGGATGCGCAGCTGGTTGACAGCATTGGCTTTGAACCTATAGTCGTATCGCCTGCGCTTGGGAGCTCCACGAGTTTCCTTGGTTTCGCGGTCCATAAAGCCGTCGCTTTCCAAGTCTAGATCGAGAAAGCGCTTCCGCTGGAGGACAAACGAAGCCGCCCCCGTCGCATCATCGACCTTCACGTGCCAACAACGCCCAGGCCCGGGTTCTTCCCACGGCAGGACACGCCCTTCGAGATTCTTCCGTAGCATCCGCCGCAGCCGCACGCCGTTGGACATGTTTGCACTGCTGTGCTGCGTTCTCACGTGGATCCCAAGGCCTTGATCGTTCACGAAGGTCGTGGGACAGTGAGGGCAGGATCGGTGGGACTCCGGGGCCGGAGGCGGGAAGCTGATACCGGATACGAACTCCTTCACTCCATCACGAGTCCGCTCAATCTGCTCGGTGCGATGGGAAAGGGCGGAATTGCCGTGTAGGGGATTCAACGAGCCATGTGACGTGTCAGTCGCTCTTAGTTTTGGCGCTGTTGAATTCAAACTTCCGTGGATGCCGCTGGCAAAAGTATCTATGCACTCTGAACGAATACTTCCTTGAAAAGTTTATCGTGAATCACACGAGAGAATGGGGAGATGACGTCTGTTTCGTTTGGGTCACATTAGACTAGTAAACTTACCTATGTTTTTTTTCATTTTTTCTCTTGCTAGACTTTCGGGAATAAAAAAACAGAAAAACACCTGTGTAGCAAAACAAAGCAACAGCGTGCGTCGGATACATATGTAACCGAACTCACCGGTTGTCCGCTGCCAATCGAGAACGCGTTCCAGATGTTGCCGCCTAAGGTGCCTTTCGCAGCTCTCTCCCTGGCGTGCTTCCCTCGATCCACCTTCCTCCTCGCGGTACCCGCTGCAGCAGCAGGTGGGTGCTGAGAAGGTGCAGCAGCACCTCGTGCGCTGCTGGCAACTTGTTGGGATGACAAGGACAGGCGGGTGCTGCTGGTAATGCCCTGGATTCCACCATCAATCTGCGCGATCCACTCTCCTTCGTCGAAGATACCGTTCTGCTTCAACCCGCACGCGCTCTCGATGGCGTCCCACCGCTTCTTCGCAACGGAGTTTCCCGCCTTCACATGTGTTTTTATCGTCTCGAAGTGACGGTCAAGAATCAGACCCCGTCCTTTCAACTCTACAAGTTTGCCAAGATCTTTCAACAACCCATGGGATAAGGGATTGGACAGGGACATGATCCCCCTGTACGGCAGGCAACTCGTGGCCCGCTGCACGTCCGTGGCCTGGCAGCCANAATCTGCGCGATCCACTCTCCTTCGTCGAAGATACCGTTCTGCTTCAACCCGCACGCGCTCTCGATGGCGTCCCACCGCTTCTTCGCAACGGAGTTTCCCGCCTTCACATGTGTTTTTATCGTCTCGAAGTGACGGTCAAGAATCAGACCCCGTCCTTTCAACTCTACAAGTTTGCCAAGATCTTTCAACAACCCATGGGATAAGGGATTGGACAGGGACATGATCCCCCTGTACGGCAGGCAACTCGTGGCCCGCTGCACGTCCGTGGCCTGGCAGCCACCAAGGGGGCGCGACGTGTACAGTGCCCACCCTCTCCTCTGCAAAAATTGCAGATGTCGAGGTGTATGTATGCACCCACCTTCGGCACACCTATCCCCCTGCCAAATCCAATGCTTGGATCACCCCCCCGCCCGTCCCCCCCTCCCCGGTCGAATGTTCTTATCTCGCAGCTGCTGAATGTGCTCTTGTTCTTGTCTTTAGCAGCAGTGGTACACCTCAGGCGTGCGTTCTTATTCTTAACTGCAGGTGCAATCTGAGCACGTGTTCTTACCAGCAAATTCTTAATTTTTGATATTTTTGAGCACCATATTCTTTAGTGCCATATTCTTAAGTGCGGGCCTCAACTGTAGTCCCCCGGCCATCTTCATGTGCAAACGTCGGTCGCCCCAGTGGTCTAGTTGATATCCTCGAAACCTTCTTGAGGTCAGGGCAGGGGCTCGAATCCCGGCGTAGGCGAGCTTTTCTTGCAAAGTGAGTTTTTCTCTCTCTTCCGCTCCTGACCTAGTGGATAGCGCTAGTAGTCCGTGTGTACACAGAGGAAAGATAGTGCTGAACTCTGCTCGCATTGAAAATCGACGGTAACGCACCGCAGGAGGGGAGGGTAGAGAGGGGCCCTTCTGTGTGCCTACGGGTTGGAGTAAACGGCACTACAGTACAGTAGGTCCCTGTTGAGTGTCGGTTGAATAGTGCCGGTTGCCGTTATAGTGCCGGTGTTTTCGGCTCGCACACACTGGGATGTCGTTCTGTTCTTCGAATAGTGCCGGTGTCCGGTTTAGTGCCGGTGAAATTTCGGCGCACACCCCTGCACTAAATAGGGACCTCTACTGTAGTGCTGTGAGCGTTGACTTGATTTGAAGACAAAAAAAAAATCCTCTGAAACATGTACTTCAAATAATAATAATAATGTGTTTCGAGACTGCCTGTCTTTCGTATTTTTGATCCGCACTGACTTCGATTTTTTGTTTCCGGTACTCGGTAAATATGGTGAAATTACAATTTTCTTTTCACACACACAGTACTCAATCAAGAGTACTCCAGTAGAATTGTACTTCTACTACAGCAGTAGTAGTCCCGTCCTGTTACCATCCTGAGAAGAAGCGGGATAGTACGGCAGAAGAGTAAAACCGTTCTCTCGTGAGACGCCTCATTGGCGAGAAAATCTGCAGTTAGTTCTTCTCAACATGAGGATATCATGGCATGTGCATTGTATGTATGCATACCAACCTACAAAGAGGAGACTCAGGGTTGCGGCATCCGTAATCTACACTAGTACGCGGACTACTACCGGGGGGCGGAAACTTTCTCTCTTGAGATTTGTCAAGGATGAGTACAAGTAGGTGTCGGAAGAGAGAGAATCATGTCAGTCACACCGAAGGGCGAAGGGAGAGGGTATGTACGCAAGTAGGTCTGTTTTTTAGTCACGGGCATTTCTTTCTGATACAACAAGTATCAAATAGACCTCTTGGGCTCCCTTTCGACAGCGAACAAAATAAAATACTCCGACTAAGAAATTTCTGCGCAGTCCGCGGCGACTTTTAGTCGTATCCATAATCGGGAGTCCTTGCGACCAGCTTTTCGGCTCTCTCCTGACAGCGAACAACCTAGTAAAAATTCCGCAGGCAGGTAGGTATATGCATAGATATATACGTGGCTGGCGGTGGAACGCCGGATCCAAAATAATCAGGGGTTTTCTTGCTGTTCAACGACGAGTTGTCAAGATACCCCGCTCACATCGTATACTACTGTCGTATGCTTCCTTCCTTCGTGTGTGCGCCTATGATTTCAACACTTATACCTCCATCAACTGTCCTCCACGTGTGTTGTTTCTATTGAATTTTCTATAGCTTGGAGAGCTTTTGCTTTATTTATCAATTTTTGCGGACGCCAAAAAATTGCTGTCTCGGAACAACAGGATAACACAACCAATAATGAATGTAGGAAATGAACTTGAAGCTACATATGCATACGAGTCGCGTTTTTTGGTTCTCAACAGTCAATTTGTCTGGTGGCACGTAGTACACACCAGATAGAACACTCACTTTTTCTCGTGGTTATGATATGGAATTGCCCGTTGTTGTGTCGACGGTCGCGATTGGTTCCCACAGGCAGTGAACGGGGGCGTGCTTAACGTGGCCCCGGAGGGCTATGCGCGTTTCCTCGACTCCGTGAAGATGTACAGCGTCGGGGTGAACACCGTCGAAGACGACACCATGCAACACGGGGGGTGCATCTACAACGAGGTAGACAAATGGGATGGGAGTCTTTCGCCACAACTACAAGTAGTAGTGAGTTGGAGTCTCTGAGTACGTACTCTCTCGTTTGGAAATTATAAGCATAGATAGGTCCCGCGGGTGAGCCTGGCCGTCCTTCGTTGGTAGAAGTCTGTGCGTTGCTCGTTTTTGGTTGCTCCAGAGGCACAAAAACCACGAAGAAAACGGAGGTTTAGCTGATATTTATTCTGCTCCTGCTTCTTCTGTTGCTCGTTTCTGGTTGCTCCAAAGGGACAAAAACCGCTACGAAAGTTTTTACTGACATGAATACTCTACGGCTGCTGCTATGTTTTCCCGCATTATTTGTGCCATCAGGGATACGTCAGATTTGAGGGTACGTTCACCGCCGACGCGTGCAGGGTTGGGTCGACGGCAGAAAAGTACCCGGGAAATGGCGGGGCCCTGTGGAATGGACCCGACGCGAAGGTGGTCTTCAAGGAGGCAGTGGAGATGACAAACTGCTACGGCAAGAAGGTATTGCTGCTGCGTTTGGATCGGGGCTCGTTTTTTTTTGTTCTTATTGAAAAGGGCGCGACAACAATTGCAATCGCCCTCCACATCATCGCAACATGTACACGAGAGATTGGAGATTTCGGGCCCGCGCACGGGGTTGACAAGCAACAAGTTGCGGCCTGCTTCCAGAACAGAGCCATGGATTTGGAACGCGTTGTGAGTGGTGCTGCAGGTTGACTATTGTACCGTTGAAGTCTTGGTATGTGGAGGTTCGCCGTGCGACGAGCGCGAGGAAAACTTCGCCGCTTTTTGCGCCAAGAGTCCCGTTTCGTCTTCGGCCGCCGTCGTTGCTGCCGGTGTCGCGCGAAACCCGAAAGACCGAGGACTACAACGGCAGGTACACAGGTCTCGAAGGCGGCGCAGTCTACACCGAGGGCAAGATTTCTTTCTACGAAGACGCTGTCTTCACGGACAACGAAGGAGATGTGAGAGAGCACCCCCCCCCGCCCCCCCAACGTTTTCTGTGAGGCCCCACTGCGGCCAACCGCGCCGTACATAGGCAAAACACCGGTTACAGCCAAGACGCTCGAGCGCGCATGCACGCCTGGCAGACCATAGTCGTGGCACACCCTTGCATATCGATTTGCGTTCAGTGACGAAGTGACTTCCGACTTGAGAAACCACAGCAATCGCCGTAGCATCACCCGGTGTCCGAGTTCTCACGCGAATATGCACAAGCACAACGGGGAGAGGGGCATGCACATGTAACAACAGATGGTACCACGCCTGATTCCGAGCTCCTTGTTGCTGTTGTTGACCGAACACTGCTGCAACGGGATGGGACTATCAAAGACAACATGCACCTCCCTGATTCTTACGCGCCCGCTTGGTGTTGTTCCACCGCTACCACCGTGGGTTTCCACTTCACAGGAAGGAGGGGCCATGTGGATCGGCGGCACCGGTGTCGTGAAGTTTCTCAAGAGGTCCAAGGCCACCTTCGCCCGGAACACGTCCGAGAACCGGGGGGGGCACATCATGAACGAGGGCGTCCTCGTGATGAGGAACACGGCTGTGTTCGAAGACGGAGTCTCCGGCAGCAGCGGCGGCGCGATCAACGCCGGGGACGCCTCGGAGATGGTGTGAGTGCCCCATCCTGCCCCCATCCTTTCCTTTGCCAGAGTGCGGTGAAAAAACAAAATCCCACCTTTCGAGTGCGGTGAAAAAGCAAATCCCATCTCTCGACACAATAACCATTCGCCAAGCCGCTGCCCGGCTTGGTGGCTACTGGCAAGAGTTTTTCTTCGCAGTAGGCACTCTCTCCAGAAGCTTGTTGAATACTGTCAGGCGCGCATGTTGCTGTTGATGATTTTCTGCCGTCGTCGTTGTCGCTGAAATGACATCCCGATATCAAATGCTCACCTGGAAGAACCGGATTTTCGATACCACCCGTACGGTTGGCCAGAAACCAAACAGAGGGATGTCTGACGTGGCCCGTTCAACCTCGGGTACGATACTTTATTGGTCGAACAGGTTCATCAAGCACGTCAACTTCATCGGAAACTCTGCCGACGCCCACGGTGGAGCAATCGCCACGACCTACCCCAACATCGAGTTCCTTCCGCAGGACGCCACCTATGAGGGGAACGTTCTGCAGAACGTGAGAAACGGATGCGCGCTTCTCGTGCAAACCCGTCCTTTCTTGATTGCTTGTGTATTCTTGTCCTTTACCCAGATCATTCCCTAGGTTTGGTTGTGTGACGGCCTCTTGCGCCGGTCTGTGGT
The DNA here is from genome assembly GCA_902602495.3 of Ectocarpus sp. CCAP 1310/34. Lineage (NCBI taxonomy): Eukaryota > Phaeophyceae > Ectocarpales > Ectocarpaceae > Ectocarpus > Ectocarpus sp. CCAP 1310/34. Next base: position 76,101 of record CACKRE030005005.1, on the reverse strand, counting down.
CCCTCCCGTCGCTCTCTTCTTGTTGGTTGCCTGATCTACGATATCTTGAACGACCCAAAGTCCCCATGATCAATTACTGATGCCAAAGTTTCACATGACCTACCTATATTCTACCTTTGTTGCCCCATCTTTCTTCATTAACGGTCCATGCTAACTTGGTACTATGAATATATGAATTATACCCGAGCAACATGCGATTAAATCTCCCCTGTTAGTACCAAGCTCTCAAAGTCGGTATGGCGGCCATCATGTGCGTGCGCTAGGAGGGGTTAAAACAACGAGGATGGTACTGTAGGAAGGGTTGGGTGTTCCGAGAGTTTGTTTTTATGGATGTCCGTTGTTGTGGTAGTTCTCGGCTAACGTGTTGAGCTCTATCTGAGCGTGTATTTCCCTTCTTCTGCTGCGCGTGTTGGGGTTACGATCGTAACTGCGGAAAACCGTGTCTGGTACTAGGCAGAGAGCACACAGCTTGAACTGAAGAGATGAACTATTACACTTCCGCATACCTCTGAACAGGGCGGGTGACGGAGAAGACGTTCCAATTGACATGTCTGAAAAGCTGGTAATAAATTCCCTCAACGAACTGGTGTTCTGTGAAATCGTTGTCCACCGGTTGTTGGGCTGTTGCAGGCCGACTACGACTACGTCTGCCCCGACGTGTACGTAAACGGGAGCGAGGACGGCGGAGAAGACGGCTACATCTGCCTCCCATAAGAATGTCAGGAAGCTTTGCGACAAGCAATCCTTGGTCATCGTGAAGATGTTTACTGCGGCTGGTGACTGTTTCATGTCGAAACGGTGGCGGCGTCGCACCCAGACTGCAAGCATGAAAATGGTGTACCGACACCCTCGCCTAGCCGCGACTAACTGTAGCTCAACGCTCGTCCGCAGACATGGATTTGCACTTGGTTTAGTGAGTGTCGAATAATTTGATAGTGTGCGGATGGTGATGGTCGTCATCGCTTGCATCCCTCGGCTACAACGCAGACGCGCGCACACGCGAACCAAACGTGCATAAATGTACTACCAGGGTGTACTGTAGAGGCACACCCTACAACTGTGTATTGATGCAAACTATGAAGAGAGGGCGAAGGATTGACATTGGTAACAAAACGACGGAGGCTCACCAAGTTGTGAGATTAATATGCCCCGATAGAGTCGCCCTTATTTATTTGTGTCAGGGATAGAGGTACGACACGCTTGGCTTAAGGAAAACTTTGAACATGATGGTCTCCCATTGACTGAGTCACGTGTGCATCGGCGAGAGGGGCATAGGAGGCGCGCGAGTGTCCCTCTCTGGACTGCGTCGTGTCGTGTCGCGACTTTCCCCGGCAACGGTGTTTCGGAATCGTTTTACAAGATACAGAAGACTTGAAGAAAGTCCAGTACCCAGCCGGTTCTCCTCCACCCACTGAAAATACTCCAACACATCCCGTTCGAATGTGGGTGTATCTCGAACGAGAAGTCTTTCTGTTTGTGTGTTTATTTTTCCTAAGATGCAGAATACTTTGGTAGTTCGACTTGTACATGGCATGAATGTTGAACGACGTTGGAGGTATGGAAACTTGGCGTCGTTCTTTGAAGTGTACGTTGAGAGGCGGAGGGATGTCACCGGGTGCACGGGTTTTTTGACGTGATATTTGTTGGGGGGGGGGG
>CACKRE030005005.1:33224-53776 GCA_902602495.3 Ectocarpus sp. CCAP 1310/34 | reverse complement strand
GGGGCGGCTTGTTTTACAACGTCGTTGCCAAGCGACGAAAACCCAACCCCGATGGTAAACACCGGGGGGGACGGGGGAGGGGGGGGTACAATTGATTGTTATTTCGCCATGCTTTCTCAGCTCAGCAATAGTACAGTGCTGAATTTAGCAGCTGGAATTTATTCTGTTGAAACATTACGTAAGAAAGGAACTGGATGAAAATGGTAGAAGGCGCTATTCGCTCCTTACAACGCGCTCTCGCGCCCTACCAAGTCGGGAGTCCACTGCTCTGACAGAAGGACAGTGTTCGACTGTTTCATTGGCGAGGGAGGGATCTGGCGTTAATGCTTGCTTTTTGAAGTGGTGGACGCGAAGACGCCCCATCAGCACATGAAGCCAACCTACGCCGCCGCCTCGTTTCCTACTCGAACAATGGTAATAGTAGTTCCACACAGCGCACCTAGCCTGCACCCCCCTGTACACGCGCTGGATGTCCGTAGCTGCCTTGTTTCTCTTCCGTCTCCTCATGAACCTAATTTTGTTTCGGGGTTCGCATCGGGCGAGAGCGGGGAGTCGTGGTGGTAAATCAATAGCAGCTGCAGCGGCAACATCGCCACTAGCGCGCACCAGCATCGGCAGCACCAGCATCAGGAATGGTACAGAAAAGCGAACAAGGCACTCGCCAATGGATGGCTATGAAACTGGGAATAGAGGGCACTGGTCCGAAAAAAACGGTAGACGACGTAGGAGGAATAAGCCTCCCTTCGGTAGTGTTCCGAGTTTGACACTTCCAACTGCTTTATAGCCGAGAGGGTCCCAAAACTAAGCGGTGTCGCCGGAAAGCTCTCGATGGATCTAATGATCAAAAGCCGTTTCCTTGCGAATCGCGATCCTCTTGTATATATTCTCACGAAGATGTATCAAGGAGGAGCACCCACATTCATCGGTATCAATATCACCGCCTGCAACAACATGTTGGACAAGTGTTTATCGTTTTGTTTTCGCGACGTATAGTCTAGATATGCATATACCTTCTCAATATCATCTGAATCCTGGCCGTGTCTTCGGGGCGGGGAAGTCTCTTGATCCCCAGGTAAATACGCCGCCATCTACACCGCGTCGCGATGGCCTTCTTCTTCGCTCGACCTGCTAGCGTCCGCACCATGTAGCTCCGGTAGGCTCTCTAAGTTGACGCGCGGCGGTGTTTGTGGGAGGAGGAGGAGGAGGAGGAGGAGGAGGAGGGCGGGGTTCTTTGGACGTTCGATTTTCCCAGCACGTGTTCGAGGGCACCATTTGGTAATAGAGCAAACTGATGGTGAACTCCATATAACTTCGAAGGTTAGATAAATGCTGACAGGCGCGTAGATGGGGCGATCCTTGAAGGAGTAAACATCTCAAGACGCTGAGGTGTTCTCGACAGCGACACGAAAAGAGTGGGCTAAAAATATCGCTGACCGAGATTCTACGAAACGTTGTGCGCGTGTGGCGGCTCATATTCACGAACCAGAGAGACAGCCACATGAACGCATGCAAGCGCTGCACATCGCGCCTTGCTCGTCTTTCACAACCAAGACACTGTGAAGACCACATCAGAAACACATCGCAACATGATGTGGTGTGTTTGTTTCGTGAGCAAGGAGAACAGCGAGACTGATTCCAATTGAGCTCCGCTGCAGAATATGGCCATCTCCTGCTCTTCTTGCCTTGATCACGTTGACGGCCTTTCGCGCTACTGTCAGCTGCCTCAGCACCGTCCGCTTGAAGTGCTTCACGCGAACCCGCCGCCACCAAAACGCCAGTTCCATCTGGGCGTACTCCCTCCTAAACCCATGCCTCTTGAACTCCTGTTATCGCGACGAAATCAATGTCGGTCGTCGTTTGTTGGGAGATGCGTCGGAAACGGAAGAACACAAAAGTCCGAGCTAGACGACTAAAAATACAAGTTTCGCTTAAAGGGGGGATGCTGTGTGGCGGGTCAGGGATACGAAGGGTACCGAGGACGCTATAGGATGCATCAATTGCCCCAAGATAGGTTACAACATTTTCCGAAATGTCTATGGAGAACGACAGAGACGGCGAAGCGAGCTACTATCAGTTCCAGACAACTTGCGGGTACAATGAACAGGCCGTGGGGAAACATGTCACTTTTTATTTCTACAATCTGCTGCCCATCAGAAGTTCCAGAAATGGACGTGCAGCGTATCTGGCGTGCACCACAGACGAACTTCAAGACGGATTCTCTCCTACAAAACAATTCTCATCCGTCTATTTGGCGTTGTTTCTGCTTCTGCATCCAGTGCCACCCACTTCTACGGGACAAGGTACACCGCCAGGGCAATGGGTCAGTTGCTTTTTTTTCAGAAATCGAAACAGGCCTTGGTGGAAGAATGAAACAGCAAGCAGTGGTTGCTTACTTGCTCCTTGAGGCGGACGTCCCTCATCATCCACTTCCAGCGGAAGTAGCTCCTCCAGCCCCGCTGGATCGTCGCTGCAGCGATGATCCGCCTAAGAAAGCACAGCGAGCAGCAACAATAGCATGAGACCTTATCGTGAGCTTGTCACTCTCGTCGCTATATTCGTCATCGCCATCAAAATCCTTGCTGCATGCGTCAATAATACAACAACAAACCAATGTCAGAACTGTCGTTAGTATCACTAACATTAACCTAAGCAATTCTGTATAGCTTTCAGAGAATCTATGAGAAGATCCACAAAAAAAGGTGGAGTTTGCCATCGTTGTCCCTTGGAAACATTCGGGGAAACTGGATTTTGAGCGACACTTTTTACCCCCTTGGTACAACAAAGCCAAGTGACAACAACCTCAACATGAACAAGGACGACGACGATAACAACCACGACGCCACATATCAACCCCGGTCGTCCCGGTGGTGTAGTGGGTAACCTCGCAGCCTGCTAAGGGCCAGGTCATGGGTCGAGTCCCGACAGAGTAAGTTTTTTTCTCACTATATAAATCCTGGTCTAGGATGAAAGCGACGCGCTGCAAAACTCGTTGTTAGTAAACCATAATCGACTTCGTAAGTCGCGAGGGAAGGGATTGCTGTACCCTTCTCGCGAAAAAAATACCTCAGGCAGGAACCGCAGGAGGGGGTCCAGCCGCCCCCTCCTATGTGACCCCGGTTGGGTCGTCTAGCTAGTAGAAGTGGAGGATAGGGGCCAGAGGGGCAGACGACAGAGTCCAATGATGGGAGAAAAACAAAAATCAACATTAACGACAACGACATTAACGACAACAACAACAACAACAACAACAACAACAACAACAACAACAGCAACAACAACAACGACAACAACAGCGAACGACGAACAAGAAGAAGAGGAGGAGGAGGAGGAGGAGGAGGAAGAGATGCAGTAGAGCAACAACAACAGCCCATCTGACCTTTCCAGCTCCGCCATAATGGCTTGCCACTTTTGCCGCCGTAGCAGCATTCGCTTCCAGGCTAGCTGTATCTTCCGACAGGCCTGGCACATCAACATCCGAGGTATACGAATAAGGTTGGGATGTATTGAAACGATAGGTGAAGGCGACACTGTCCGACAGTACATCAGACGCTGTTTATTCACCCTTACACACAAAGCTTGAGAACAGCGAGGCGTGACAAGACTTCACACACAGACCGTATCCCTTACTACGCGTCCCAGCGCGGCTTTGACCCACCCGGTCACAAATCCCGGTCTCAAATCCCCCTGTAATACAACCCTGACGTTCTCTTCTCTGGTCTAACCCTGAGTTAACCTCGTTCAAGTAACTAGCGCTGTATTTCCACCAAGAGAACACTCTTCCCTCCCGAACGCAGGCAAAGTGATGTACACAACACGGACAAGACCAACAAACCCTCAAACTTGGAGGCAGATTCGTAACGTGCCTGGTGGTGAAATGATTTGTTCCGAGGCCAGAGAACGGCTGCATTTTCATGAAACTGTCGTGTACGCTGTTGAGCTCATTAGAACCAACAAGTCCCAAGCTTGCAAATAGTCTGAGCTCTCATTCAAAGCCGCTCCAGGCTTGACGGGCTCGTCCTCACAACTAGGAAGGTCAAGATTACTTTTGAAACTGAATACCTGTTACACAGTCCGTCTGTTTCGAGTGCACCCCTTACTTACGTGGTTGCTCCTCTGGCGCCGAGCTATTCGCCACAGCTTGAGGTAGCAACCAGCGATCGTCATGTACACGCGCCACAATCTTACAAGTTTAAAGAAGCACAAGCGCGCCGTCCGTCGCGAAAAACGGAACGAGAGAGGGTGGGTGATGCGACAGCGGGAGGAGGAGACAAGCCCGAGATTGAGGGAGGAGGTCAGAGCAAGACGATCGCGTGACGTTTGTGATCGGTGAGTTTGCTTGTTGTTTTGGTCCCCCCGTCGGTTCTCCGTCTGTGGTTTGGTGGAGTACAGAGCTTCAAAGAATGACAAGGTCTACGACAAAGAAGGGCCGGCCACGCTCTCTAGCGCTGGGCTTATCGTGGCTGTTGTGTACCAATGATGTAGACCGCCCCTACCCTTCTATCTCCCTCTCACTCGCGCGCGAGCGCGCGCATTAACAAGATATGGCAGACACACAAGGAGCGCCCGAACCTTGGCTGTCGTATCTGAATGTGGAGTAAGAAAGGCCCTGCCTTGTCTCGAAGTGTATGATACGAGAGGTGACCAACCGGAGCGCTAGTGTGGTGAGGCAATCACCACGTGAACCCTCTTCCTCTCCTACGCAGGAGGATTGGCCGACAACCGGGAGGTGGTAACAACCACACAACCTAACCCACAATAGCAAAACCAACAACTGCAACAAACAACAGACTCACTCCAAAGCATTTAGATGCCGTTCAAGCTTTCTGACCATCCACCCCCAGCTTTCTTCGACCCTTTGCTGCCGCTGCCTCGTTAACTTCGCCCTCACTCGTCCCAACCTTCCTCTCGCTGCTCGCTGGACCATAACGGCCGCGCTCCTTCATTACGGAGAGCACGGTTTGCGTTCAGATCGGGCGGGTGAAGAAGAACAGCGTATCACGTGCTTTGCAGAGAGCGCGGGCCAAACTTACATCTTTTTCGGGTGTCTGTTGTTGCACACATGGGTTTCTTAAGGGTTGAAAGTGTTTTAGAAAGGCGCGCCTGTGTGCGAGGGATTGAGGCAAGTGTGGCATGAACGCGTTTCGATGGCGTTGGAAGTGTTGATGCTTGACGCTGAATGCCTTCGCATGTGATGCATCATGTGTGCACACGGAACTTGGCCACGGCCCGCTTGTTACTTTGTGCTATACTGGAAAAAAGGTTGTGCCCGTTTACTCTCCGCGCGGAGATCGGCACAAAACGAAGAATCTGATTCAGGTGCGAGGCATTTGAGGCGGAATTTTTCACCAATTTAAGGACGATCATCCTGGCGAGCGATAGACAAAAAGCTGCCCCATAGAGTTCAAACAGCAACGCTCCTTATGTCATCGGCCAGGATACTGGTTTCCACTCTCACTACTCCTCTTTACCCGTCGTCACGTGCACCCGATCGTGCCGCTGAAGACCTCACTTGAAGCATCAACCCAACGAAAGATAAAAAACGCCTCGTTGTTGGTGCAGTAGTAACATTGTAATGCCGCTGTCATAGTGTGCTTGACGTGATTAGACTATTACCATTCAGCCCTCCGTCTCTCCAGCTCAGTCCTAGCATCGTGCCTTTTGAAGAGATCACGAGCGCACTCCTGAATCACTCGAGCGGCGACTGCGATGTCGACGCGATCACACCGTTTTGCATTCCACGCGGTGTGAAATTATTTCGATTCGTTTCACAGAACAGCGAACGAACAGGGTCGTGGGGTCGAGCGGTAGGACATTGTTAGTACACTAGGTGTTTCGGGTTGAGGAGGGGGCGCAGGATGGGTCAGCACTAGAGGTGGGACATCGGGACGGGTGCATCTCCAATGAACGGGATTCCGGGCATATGAGGGGTGCTAGGTCAAGATGAGTGAGCTCTGTTCCGGAGATGAGCGGCAGACGTGATGAAGAAATCTACCATTCGACAGGTTAACCCAAACAGCCTCACAGAGCAAGTGTGTCTAGCAAAAAAAAAATTCAAAGGGATAAGGTTCAATGACGCTGGTGGAATTATTCTCTCGATAGGCGTTTGAAGACGTACGGCAACGAGCGTACCGTGCTCAGATCGCCTCTGCTCCAGCCGCCGTCTAAACATGTGCCTTGCCATTACCGCGGAGAGCTTGCTCCTTAGGGCCATCGCGGCCCAGGCCTTGCGCTGTTCCCCCCTCTCCCACCGCAAGCGGCACAGCTTCCCCCTCAAGGTGCGCTGTACCGTTATCGCCGCCGCTGTCCACTCCGCTCGCCTCTGTGTGTGCGTCGGTCGAGGTAATTGGGGTCTTTTTGTACTCAGGGTACAACTAGGAGATGTTGTCCCTCGTCGAATCACAGAGTAACAGAAATGACATGAAGTTTCACAAAAATCACGGAGGATCGAAGATATGCCACCGAAAGCGCGGGGAGCAGAGACAACACCGGGCCGGTCAATCCGAACTAGAGGACGCAACACGCAGACAGTGACGTAACGACGGGAAACTATAGCAGTGGCTACTGAGAAGCGAACAAATCGTAGCTGCGATGGTGTGCCTATGCATGTGTCCGTACTGTTTGGCAAGTCGGGGGTGCATTACGCCGTTGCGTGCATGGTGTTGAAAAAACATATGTACCTGAATGTACGAGTTGAACACTCGACAGGGTAGAGCGCAGGGTCGGAGTACACGCGTTCCCGGCTCCCTGACAACAAGGGGAAGGCGCTCTCCCGCCAGTTGGACACGGGACCCCGACACCTGTTTCGCGTGGGTTGCTGACTGGCTTTCAGATCGACTCGAGGCAGACTAAACCGCATGCCATGCCGAGTAAGTGCTCCCAGACGGTCTGTGAAAGAGCTGATACAACCCGGTTGTATGCATACCTCTGACGACGCAAGAAAAAGAAATATACCGTTGATTTCAGGCAGCCAGGGCACGCACACAGAGTGTGGCGCGTAATGCAGGAGTTCCGTTGATGTGAGCCGGCGAAATTAACCGACGGGATGGAAAATGGGATTGTGAGAAACTGTCACGTGGTACGCGAAAGTCCCTCAGTTCGCGGCAACAACTTTTCGAAATGCCCTACCGCTGGCGTGAAAAGAAAAAAAACACCGTTGTACCCTCTATCGACCTGGTCTACCTGTCTGAAACATTCCTCCGTCCCGCCCTCTCGCCCCCTGAAAGAAAGAGCTGCAGAAAGACGGGGACAAACCTGCGGTATCCCCTCCATGTTAAGCCGACGAAGCCGCCTACAGTGGGTTTCCAACGCAGCCACGGCAGCCTGGAGCATAGGCGAGGGGGGGGGGGGCAAAGGAAAACGGTTTAACGGTGGCAGAGTCGTGATGCTTCAAGAGGAGGAGGGATGAACGTAGTTTTTGCTATTAGGCGTAGCCAAACACCTGTCAGGAAAGGCTCACCACGCAGATGTGTCTTTGGAGACGCAGAGACAGAATCCGACAAAGGGGAATCAGAGCGTATATCATGACGTTTCGCTGCTGCTTTCACGTCGAGGAAAGGGATCGGGGGCAAACGTGCTTGGGCACGCTCGTGTGTAGCTATGTGTGTGTTTTTTTTGTTTGCATCGACCGCGCTACCCGGCTGACCGATGAAACGACGTCAGTCTCAGCGCGGTTGAAAGCACAAAACACTTCTAAACGCCATTAACTGGTATGTGTATGCGAGTGCGTTTGTTTACTGAAGGTCAACCGTGCCGACCAGCTGACCGAGAACAAGGCTTCAGCCGTACACAGCGGGACGAACACCTCTATCGCCCGTAGGCTTTGGAAAAGAAAAATGTATACATGTGCGTGTGTGTGTGTTTCCCTATACTTTGAGCATGCATGCAAAGGATTATTGGTAGCGACCAAATCGAACTTAATGCCCAGAGAGATGGGCGTGTTGAACCCAAGGTGAGCATCGACAAGGGCAAAGTTGGGTGACAAGCCATGAACCATAGATCAGGCACACATACCCATCAGCTTCAGAAACGGTCACGACGCGGAAGCAATCGTCCAAACCTGCACGCGCGGGCCTTTCCGCGACTTATCAAACGAGCCTCACAGAACTCGACATGTCTTGCCATTTTCACTGTTCCGGGGGCGATGCGTCACTAACATGCACTACCCTACGAAACAATCGAGGATCTTCAGCACAAGGCCAGACGGGCTCTCTGTTAGCATCCTTACCTCCGTGAGGTCAGGCACGCCCCTCAGGTTGAGGGCAGTGATGCCGGGACACCGCTTGAGCAGGGCCACCAAACCCTCATCAGAAACCCGCTCGCAGCCCTGAAGCGTCAGTCTTTCCAGCCTCCGGCAGTGCGAGCCGATGGCCTCGAGAGACACGTCGGTCATCTAGCAATGGTTTTACGACGGCCGGGCGGCGGGGGGGGATGTACTCATAGTCGTGCATGCCGTAGTCGTTAGACCATTGAACTCGCACCCCTACAAAGCCGAGACGGAGCACGCCGGGTTCTCACCGGACCAGGCTCTCACATCACCAAGCGCGAAGCGCCGTGAGGTATTCGGCGAGTCGCATGAAGGGTGCGCTGCATCCTGCTAAGGGTTTTCGGCATCTTGTGCTTACATCCTTGCGTACGGATGACAGCTGCGTATGACTTAATATATTTTCTGGTGCTTTCACTTCCAGAGACAGTTGTAAGCACTGTGTAACTGCCTCGAGGGTGCTTGACCATTATAACACAACGTGGTGCGATCATCCCCCTTGCGCGAAGTGAGGGTTCTCGACCCCGCACAACATGATCCACTCGACCACCATTATGGTTACCGCCGAAAAAAAAAAAACGGAGTAAAAAAAAACAAACGGTAACCTGGTTGCCGAGTTCACGAAGTTAATTGGCTTGTTTTACAACGTCGTTGCCAGGCGANGGGGGGGGGGGGGGGGGGGGGGGGGGGGGGGGGGGGGGGGGGGGGGAGATCTCATGATCGTGTACACCGTATTCGTCCGTGAACAGTATTCGCATCGCTGCAATGCCGGGACGGGGCAAGACGAATAGTTGCCGACCAGGCTCGAAGCGATCCAAGCACGAAGCTCCTTGAGGGGCCCCGCGAAGCGCTTGAAGTAAGGGAGCTGAATCATTCTGGTACTAAGAGCAGTCTGGAAACCGAATATCGGCACCTTGTGCGTATATTGTTGCAGCGTTACTAGCGACTGGAATCCACGTGTGGGGACGGTGAAGGAGGTCAAGGTGAAAGTACAGGTCGTGTGGAACGGGTGATCCAGGGTGCGCATTCAAAACACTCGATTGCATACATACATAACTTAGACGCCAAAACAGGGGCATGAGCATCCGAAACGCGCCTCGTACTTTCAGCTTTCGCCGTTCTTCACTACCCCCTCCCCCTCAAGCTTTTCGACTGTAGAGTGCTTCGTGTTTATTTCTTTAGGTGCAGGTCCCCTCCCCCGATCTCGTACATTTGCTACCCACCCCCGCCCGCCAGCCACTTTATCACTTCCCCTACCACTCACTCACACGTCGGCACCCCGAAAAGTCCAACACCCTCAGCCCCCCACCGGCGCGGGCCACCAGCACCCGCACCGAGGCGTCGGTCAGGCGCACGCATCCGCCCGCTCCGACGTGCCGGAGGTTGGGGCACCCGCGCGCCACGGCCGCTAGGCCTACGTCCGTGACAAGATTGCAGCTCCTGTTCAGCCCGTCAGGTTTTTGAGGAGGCAGTTGTTGTTGTTATTGTTGTTGTTGTTGTTGTTGTTGTTGTTGTTGTTGTTGTTGTTGTTGTTGTTGTTGTTGTTGTTGTTGTCCCTCCTTCACTTAGGTAGCTTATTGCTAGACATATGGCCCATGGTAACAAAGGCAGTGACGGAGTGGAGTCCCTAGAACTTAGATACTGTTGTGGGCATGTGATGGGTTTGATGAAGTACGGTGACGGAGAGGGATAGAGCTGCTGGTGAATATGTGTTTAGCCCGCATTGGTGATCAACCACAGATCTTTCGACTCCAGGAATAATGAAAAGAACGCCCTAAGAGCTCGTCACCTGATGCCGAGCTCCTCGAGCAGGGGGCAATTGGAGCCCACCGCCAGGAGGGAGTCATCGGTAGTCTTGCTCACGCCATTGAGCCTCAGGACCGTGAGGCAAGGAGTTCCCAGGCTCAGCTAAAAGTGCAGTGTTCAAGCGCGGGGGGAGTCACCGTGGGGGGGTGCAGCCAGACACCGTCTTGAGTATCTTTTTTGGAGTTCCGTACATAAGACGGAACGTTCTTCGCGAAAAATGGAAAAAGGTGTACGCACGCCGTCCTGACCAAAACGGTAGCTGCACACAGGTTTTTCCCTGATCGCCTTCTATGCCTTGTCTTAGTGGTTACGTTCCCCACGAAACGACGCGTCAGAAGCAAGACCAAACGATTCAATTCAAAATGTTCGGGTTCGGTTCGAGGGAGTGGAATAATTGTGAGTTTCTTTTCCAGGATCGCCTCGATGAACATACCATAAGGATGCATCATCCCGGCAGGTAGCCAAGGCGAAAAACATGGTACCAAATGGTACGTTGAAAGACCGACAGAAGCAGCCCGTTGTAGTCAGCACCAGATCGCGGGGTACGTAGAATGAACAGCCAGGACATTGAAGAGTTAGGAACAGGTATGTAGTTCGTGCATTGTGCACCACACCTCGCGTACGCCGTCCCCTCCCAGCTTCGGCACCCGCGTGCGGTGTGACGTCTCGAGCACGTTGATGTTGGAGGAGCTGTCGAGCAGCCTCAGCAGCGGGCAACGCCTCCCGAGCTCCCTAAGACTCGCGTCCGACGTGCGCGTGAGCTCCACCATGCTCAGAGACGTTAGGCCGGGGCAGTGGCGCGCGATATCCCGCACAGTATCATCTCCTGTGTTTGGGGTGTGATGTGTTGTGATCCGGTCGTTACTGGTGTCATGTGTAAGGCTAAAGAAAGGGTCGTGGGAGTGACGGCGGTAATAAATACAGTATATGCGTCAAATACAACGACGAGGAAATGAGTCTGTGGCGGTCGCGGTGACGGTGGCCGCAGGAAGGAAACGAGATAAAAGGCAACTCATGGTGAAATTGGGCCCATACGACAACACCGAACACTAGTTGTCGAGATGGTTGACGAGCCTTCGTTCACATTGTCCGGTATGCACACAACGCTTTAGCTACAGAACACGCGTATGTGTAGAACAGGGGTGGGAAGGGGTGGGCACCGGTCATGAACAAAGGGATGTACACCGTGCTGTCGTCCATACCATCTAAGCCGCGGTGAAATTAAAAAACTGTAGCAGGGTTATCAAACGGTTGTGTCGTAGAAGATGTTCGGGGTTGGCGTTGTTTTATTGTCCTGCCTTCATCGCGTGGCCCTTCACATCACATGTCAACCGGGACGGAACCGTATTGCCGTTTGCTGTGACTGATGAAGCTCTACCGAAGGCAAAACGAGGAAGACCTCTATGTCACTGCAAAGAGCTTCAGCCCAAAACACAGGGCGGGGATTAGTGTCGTTAAGAACGTGTCTTCCCGTCTGCCTTGACCTTCCCTTAACTTGTACCATCGCGTTTTAATCCCCTCTCCTTTGCAAGCGCGAAAACAAAACTGTTTAGTAGAGTCCGGGGTGTTCACCGCCTGGAATAGTACGCTGTATTACGGCTGCTTCTATCGATGTGTCAGTGCCACCTTTCCCATACCCAAAGATGTTGCCCCATCGAGCGTGATGTCCCGGAGGGTCGGGCCCGATCGCGGCAAAAGAATAGCCATGCCTCCGTCAGTGAAATTGCCAACTCCAGCAACGCTCAGTACCTGTTCGTTGTTCGTTGTTGCTGCTTTTGGTATTGGGGTGGTGGTGGTCGTGATGGTGGTGTACGAAACAAGAATAATATGTTTGTTCACCTGACCCTTTTTGGATTCATTGTAACGACCACTTTTGGTGCCAAGTCAGGGACACGGCATGGCTGTTTGCGCGGCAGAATGCCTGGACGATCGTCCATGGCGCAGAACACGTGCTTTCATACATATTGCTACATCTGTGAAGGACACGCATTGCTTACCCACTTTGCCTACACCAGGCAGTGCACGTGCGCGCTGAAAGGTCATAGCTGATATGCGAAGGATGGTGGGGAAAGCAACCCACACTCGGACACTATGCGCATTTCGGGTCCACTATGTCATTATTGGTATTTCCCATAGGACGTCCCACGCGGACGGCTCATGGGAATCCCAGTGGGGCGTCCCACCCGTCCAAAAGGCCGGGCGCATTGGGTGGACGTTTTGAGGCTACCAGTTTTGTTTCACCCTCAAGGTTAGCGCTAGGATCAGGACTAGGGTTACGTGTCCATCATGTCCCAATGTCGTTCCATATGCCGCCCCAAGCGTCCCACGCATCCAAAAGGCCGCCCATGGGACATGCGGGACGCGTGGGACGGCAAATGGGAAGTACCAAGAATGGCAGGACGCCGTCGTTGGCTAGGCTGCCGCAGATACAGAGTTTCGCTCTTCAAAGAAATACCTTCAATGGCGTCGGCTTCGCCTCTCCCGAGCCTTTGGCAAGATATTCCAGGGCTAGATCAGTCAGAAGGCGGCACCGGGAGATGTTCAAGTTCTCCAGCACCTTGCACCCCTGTTCAAATGGCATGCACGCACGATTTGTTTTCGGAAAGGGCTTCCGTTTAAAGGCCTCATCTCAGTTGTGGCGGTCACGAACACGAGGGTAGGTACCGATTTCATCCGTAGAAATTGGCTCGTAAATAAAACAGAGAGGTGAATTCGAATTGCACGCAAATGGGTTGTGCATTCTGCCGACGAATTGCTCGCACCTGCGCCACCCATCCGAAGGCGATGTCCGCAATGGCCATGCCTCGGACGTCCAGGCACCTGAGGTTGGTGGAGGTAAACGTGGCCCTCTGGAGGCCCATAAGGCAGAGTTCTGACAGCTGTGAGCAGCCGTGGATGTCGAGGGTGCGGAGAAGGCCTCCGGCTGAGAGGAGCGCCAGAAGTCCTGCATGAGTGTGAATCGAACCGAAAATATGGGGTCGTACTTGCTGTTGTGAGTGTTGGTACTGTTGTCAGTAACGTTTTCACAAAAAAAAACATAGTGGCATGTTTCCAATACATTCATGTAGCATGGAACAATGTTTCGTGGTCAACCCATGTAAGGCAAGCATATCGAGACCTAGAAAACCCGCTCCATCAGCAAACGTTGATCAGCTACAGACTCAGCAACAAGCAGGGATAGCGCCGTGTATTTGTTTGGTCAAAGAACACAAACCACCAAAGTCCACGAACCTCCGTCCGTGAAGCGCAGGCTCCTGCAGAGCTCGAGCTTCTGCAGCTTCCGCCGCCGCTTGATGCATTGCAGGATGGCCATCAACCCTCGGTCCGTCAGGCCAGGTAAGTCCCTTAGACCAAGGGAGCGCACTACCTTCGCACACATCGTACACGACCAATATGTCAGCCTTTCGTGATTCGGCACAGAATCTGCACAATCACCAAGTACCGACCTCCGGGGACAATACAGACCGCAAAAATGCACCGGTGATACTAGAAAAAGCAAGCAACATAACATCCAATAACGCTTGAGTCGCGGGAACAAAGTGGTTGTGCGGTACCTTGCTTGCTCCGAGGAGTAACTGAATCCCGTCGTCCGTGATCGCAGTTCCCGAAACATCCAACGACACCACCTTCCCGAAGGACCGGTGCACAAAGTACGCAGACTATGTGCGCACCAACAGCAGCGTGCGCGCAAATGGTCACACGGCACGGCCACAATCAGAGATGTTGGAGGTGATGGTATGCGGTGAGATGAAGATGTACCACGGACAGGGCGCGCAGCAGCGCAAGACAAAATGGGCAAGCGGTGGCGGGAGAAGGAACGGTCGGCGACGTTGACGACCATGTGACGCTCACCCTGACAGGACACCTCCCCCCCCCCGCCTATTGCCAGATACGCTTCCCACGACACGGCGAAGAACCCCCCTATATACCGCTCCCCCACCTCTTTTTCTTGCGCAAGCAGAAGCGTGATGTTAGGTCGGGAGATACTGATGAGTACGCAACATACAGAGCACACGTGTACACGGCGAGCCACCTAGCGGTGACCCACCATGGATTGCTTCTCCCCCGCCTTTTCATGGTGCAGAGACCATTGCGCCTGTGTTCATGCACCTACCGCGTCCGTAAGGAGGCTACAGCCGGCAACGCTGAACGCCTCCATCCGGTTCGGCGTTGTGGTTTGCTCGAGGAAAGGCTTGGCCAGTGCTTCCACACCCTCGTCGGTCAACCTGCTGACGCGAAATCGCACCATATCGTCACCATCAATAAATATAACAACCTCCCAGTTGAAGATCCCGCCGTCGTTGCACGCAACGATCATCAAAGGCAGATCATTGAAAGAAATCCAAGCTGAAACCATGCCTAGGGTTGACTCCACGGGGCCACAAAACGGGTGGTGATAATGTTCGAGACAAACGGTTTGATATTGCGTGTCTGAAGCTGGCAGCACCCTTGTTGACTTTCACACTTGCCCCCCCTGTAACTCTCACCTCCAACAGTTGTCGAGGACCAAGGAGGTGACGCCTCCTGTGTCCGCCTTCGCGTCCACGTTCGCTAGCACCACCTGGAAATAGTGTAATAATGCATTTTATTGTTGTTATTGCTGACGAACGTCTATCAAGGCAGTTAACAATTTCATCGCTAACGATGAGAATGCTTCTGTCGGGCGTAGTTGTTGCGGCGGACATGCATGAAGTCATCAGAGAGGCCCATCAGCAGCACGTTCCAAAAGAAGACACACCGTCCACATAGTAGAGATCTTTTGTTTTGTGTCCGTACATAAACCGAGAGAGTCATTGTGAACAACGGAACACCTGCCTGTCGTTGCTTGGGAAAATCACAGCGCAAAGGTTTTGAGGGAATCCCGCCCTTTCGGCCATGGATTTGTCGCTACCATGCTGGAACCACTGCTGGACTGCGACAAGCATTGTTTCAAGGGATGGAGGCATGGGTGCTGCTACTGGGCGTTGGGGGCTTCACCCACTACAAGGATGACCCTTTCCCCCATCCGGCCTGGAAGACCTTACCAAAAGCGAGAAATTAAGAGAGCTCGCTATATTGCAAAGCGAACAAACACAGCGGACAGCCTTCGTGTGCAATGTTCGAGAAAAGCTGCTCGTGATCGGGTCTGAGATATCTCGCTGGGTAATATTATCTCTTTCTGGGCACATGTATCGTGTAATATGTTCAACATGCGATGACGACACCTCGGCCCGAGACATCGGGCTGACATAGCAAGGAAGAGATGCAATGCAATGTCAAAGACACGTGATCAGCACAGCAGAAGCACGACCAAACCCTCCACACAGCAGTCCGATCTTTCATAATGTGCAACTGGTTCGCACGCGTATTGTAAATCTTACCGTCGCGATGCCCGGCATGTCTTCGTCGCGAATACCCCAACCGGACAGGTCGAGCCTCCCATCCCGGGGTGCGCCATCGCTCAGGCGGTACAAGGCGTCGTCTCCGGGGAGGTAGGTGTCTTCGACGTCCTTTCGGTTGTGGCAGAAGCGTGCCCTCTGCACGCCTTGCATGTTCGACACCTTTATGAAGACACGGTCGGTTGAACACGCAGGACAGCAGTGCCGAAGAGGTTCACAACGTACGGCCGTTTAGAAAGTCAACATGTTTCTTGTTGCATGTGTTGTACACCAATAATGTAGACACGGGCGAGGGAGTGTCTTCCCTTATCTTGCGATCGGGATCTACTCATTCATGCCCTCTGTACACCTAACCCTAGATCTCCACGTGAGTTCTTCTTTGGTACACACGACAAGTATTCAGCTCGTGGACGGCTCGTGTGTGCGCAAGCGCATTCGACTGTAGCAGCTAGCTCTGTTCGGTTGTGCCAAGTCCTTAAACAGGACTCATTTTCACTGGAGGTCACGTGTGTTTGCAAGGTACATTAAATTTTCGATATGACGATAAGAGCGTTGCCTGATACCACCCTATTATTTTTATTATTATGATAGTCGGTAAAACCTTCCGGATGACAAATCGTGCATTCAATAGCTGCAGCCTGATGCACGCTGAGGCTTAGCCACGGCAGTATAGTGCTCTTGGTCTGTGCACCACGATACCTTCTCGTATGGCGTGACCCGAATCCTCTTCCGTTGAGGGTTGTTTGCGCCTTTGCTGCTGCCCCTGGAGTGCTGCTGCTTTCTCGCCGAGGTCCTTGAGCTTGGGTTCGAATGCCAGTCATCACCCCCCACCCCTGCTGGCATCGTATCGATGTCTGCCGGTGGTGTTGCTTGTGTCTCCGGTAGTTTCCGGCTTCGGCCGAAGCTGTCGTTCTTCTAAATATGTAGCGCATGGTGGGAAGGAAACGTAAATACAGCGTCCTGGCTGCATACACTTGAAGCTTAGCCTTGTAAGTGAACAATTGCAATGCACTATCATCTATTTGTGTGCATCCTCCGAGATCTGTAGGAACTTGGCAGAAGGAAGGGTTATACTCTGCACACCTGTGGGAGAAAAACTGCAACACAGCTGGAGCAGAGTTCACACAAAATTGACGCTGTGCCTGCCACCTCATGAGCCGCGCACATGTATTAGACATGGGGTAAACACAAGGATACATCAGCCGCAACAACGAGAGAATTCGAGCCATTAATGATCAATCGCTATGGTTTTAGTTTTAGCAGAACAGAACATGTATGCTTACCGCTACTTCAATGTACTGCTACCAAACCTCAACATGCAGTCTATACCATGGTTGTATGAGATACCACACCCCCTCGACCGATATGATAAGCTCTGCGGTATACTCCACGACGAATAGGGAGCCAACATCAAATGGTACGTTTTTGATACCACTTCCAAGAGATGAATGCCACGTTGCCATCGTCTGCACCATCACTGTTGTGCGCAGAGGCAACCAAGCTTTGAAATTCGGCACAGGGGGTATGGTATCTTACGCACCGCCGGGACGGATGCTCTACATTCCTACCTTTCTTTTCGGCGAAGAACCATGCACGGTACTGCTGGCCCTAGTATTCTCCTCATCATCACCGACCACTCGTTTTCGTCTTCGCTTGAGGCTTGCACTGTCGACAGCACCAAAAACTTCCGTCGTTCCTACTGCTGGAACGACCGCCGCATCGCCAGGAGCTGTACCATCAGCCATCATGGCCTGTGCAGCAGCATCGCCGAACCATTCTGCCTCCTCCAGAAGCGGCGATTCCACCACGAAAGCTGGCCCTTTTACGCTTGCCGGCAGCCCTTTCATGGCATTTTTCCTGCCCATTTCGGTGGACTTGCCCCTGGAGCAGAGTGCAAATCGAAATGTCGACATTCAGTCGACATGCACCTGCAACCAGATTTTTACGTAACGAAACCGTCCATGATGACAGTCCCGCGGGAGGGTCGGTCCAACTTTTTTTTTTTTTTCGCGGGAAGCGCGAAAACGGGCAGAGAAAGAGCCGCAGGCGAAGATAGATAGACTATATATGGATGGAGCCTCACAGAGAGGCCACCACTGCTACTGCAAACGCTCACACCTCACCCAACACCACCAGTCAGCCGTGTACGCAGCATTGCTGCTGTTTAGCAGCGCGGGGAAGAGTGAAAGTGTTGCGTGGTGTGGACGAAGCTCTCATGAATCTTCAGCTGCTGCTGCTGCTGCTGCTGCTGTCGCTTTGTGGATATGCACCACTTACGCTCGTAGCAGAGGCAACGGGCTCCAAAAATCGCCCCCGACGCCCTCTATGTGTGTGTGTTTTTGGTCGCCTTGGCCGGCAGCATGTGTACATCTCATCGTCTCTCTGTTTTCTGGCGGGTCTGTTGTGGATGAAGAGAAGATCCGCCTGCAGACAGACCACTGGGGCAAGAGAGCCGCCGCAGATTGATTCACTTGTGTGCACTGCTTGCTTCGCTCGCTTATACGCCGCTAGCAACAGACAACGGGCTCAAATGGTTCTCGATGCTTCGTATGATGTGTTCCTTTGGCCGCCTTGGCCTGCAGCAGTTTGTACATCTCATTGGGTAAGGGTTAGGGATGCACCACTGCTGTGTAGCAAGCTCAAAAGATCGGCGTTCTTCTGCAGCAGCAGCAAGCAGCAGCAGCAGCAGATTTGACCTGTGTCGTCTCCCTCGCTTGTGTGGTGCTGCCGACAGCAGCCAACCGGCTCTGACAGTCGAACCAGACCTCCTGTTATGTGTGCCTTTGGCTGCCCTTGGTCCACGGCAGTCTCGTGTGCTGCTATGCTTGGCTGTACTGCCCATTATGGTTGTCTCGTGTGTTGTCTACGTGTGTCATGTTCTGCTGGTGGTGGTGTGCAACGTCTTATTCAGGGGATTCCCGCTCGGCGGCGTGGCCATCAACCAATCATCTGCCTCTGTCCTACAAACTGCCCTGCATAGTCGACATGTGATTGGTGGGAGACTGCATCTACCCGGCTCTATCCCTATACAACTTCGACGTTTTTTTTGTACTCTTCCGGTCCAACACAATTATTGACCTACGTGTGGGTGCTCTGCCCCACGGCTCTCTTTCTTTTTTCACGGATCTGTGGGACTTGGGTCTCCTGAACCAACACGCCTCCTTTCATGTCTGTCTGTAAACGTCCATACGTCAGTCGGAGAGTCCCTCCAACTGGACGCACCCACACGTCATTGTCATCAGTGAGGACGAACTTCGGTTCATGATCTTCTTGATGGCCGATGGCTCTGTCTGTCCGCCCTCGCCCCTCTCAGCTCACTTCCTTTCACTACCTCTCTCTGTCTCTGGTTCCACCAGACCTGTCCGACTGTCCAGCGGCACGTGGTTCTACAAGTGCCCCACTTTCATAGTCGTTGCTCTACGTGAGGACAACTTGCTCATCGCAAGAGTAGAGAGCTCGTGACTCTCCGTCGACTGCGATCTAGACTAGACCGAATCCCATATTGGCGTCAGTCGCAGTTGACAAAGATCTTGTCTAGAGCCAGTCTTTGTATGTCGGGAGAGCAATGCGAAAAGAGCAGGCCCTGTACTGTGACCTGAACGCCGAAAGAGCTGTTGTAAATAATGACATCGCAGCCGAAGCCGAAGGCGGTGGTGCAGGCGATGCCGCAGCCGGCACGGCCGAAGAAACAGCCTCCGCTGCAGGCGACGACGGCTCAGCCTCGGAGTCACCCAACATGTCTTCGGAGCAACCTGTCAACACTTACTTCTTCGGACCAACTTGCTTCAGGGATCGAAGGCACACGGCAGCGGATGACTGAAATCATCAACCAGGAACTCCACCTCCAACTGCAGGGCCGCATCAAAAACCTTTCGCCCCAAACACTGCTGCTATTGTTGTAGGCTGTGTTCTTTGCGCTCCCCGGACCCAAAAATCTCTGTGCTCTGTGCACTGGAGCACGGGCACTGGACACACTTGACCAAAAAATAAAAATTCAAAATTCCAAACGGATGATCTATGGGATTTGGTCTGGAGCGCAGTCGACGGAGAGTCACGAGCTCTCTTCTCTTGCGATGAGCAAGTTGTCCTCACGTAGAGCAACGACTATGAAAGTGGGGCACTTGTAGAACCACGTGCCACTGGACAGTCGGACATGTCTGGTGGAACCAGAGACAGAAGTAGTGAAAGGAAGTGAGCTGAGAGGGGCGAGGGCGGACAGACAGCCGTCGGCCATCAAGATCATGAACCGAAGTTCCTCCTCACTGATGACAATGACGTGTCCAGAACCAGTGCTCCAGTGCACAGAGCACAGAGATTTCTGGGTTCGGGGAGCGGAAAGAGCACAGCCTACAACAACAGCAGCAGTGTTCTTGTTTTATTGCATTTTTGTATATTATTCCTATACACTACTGTAGTTTCCTGCAGTTTACAGTCAAGTCGGTTTACCCAGCCAGTCTGTGACCGCGGAGGTCCGTTGCCTGGGAGGGGCGGGTGCACTGGGCAGGGTCATCACGGCAAGCCAAGTTCGTTCGCAGACCAAAACAACACCAACCCTTCCGCAGCGAGAGAACGATCTGGATCCAACACAATAATCCAACCAAATAGATCCAATCTCCTTGCCGACACAACAAATTATCCTTCAATTCATTTTCGGCAGATTGACTATTATTGGCAGATGATGCAGTCTCCAGCACAAACAGACACGAAGCATCTGGTACAGAAAAAGAAAACCAACTACTACCCGTCCGCCCAACATCCTCCCAACGTGATCTTCCTCCACACCTCCCCACCGTAACATATTATAGTCAAATGTATTCAGATACATTGTAAAGAAGATGGCCACCTAATTATCTTGAACCTGTTACCCTATAGGTAAGATATCGCTACTATTATTTACTCGGAGTATTATTTGCTGCTCGGGGAACTGTGCAAGGGCGGGTTCTGTAGGGTACTCACAGACCTATACCGGGGGTAATTACCCTCTGTTATTACCCTACAGAGAGGCACAGAGAGTTCTGTATCATCCCCGTACCCTACAGGATTATTCTGTGCGTTCTGTTTCATCCCCGTACCCTACAGAATAGTTCTGTGTAGTTTGTATCATCCCC
>CACKRE030005004.1:56865-76956 GCA_902602495.3 Ectocarpus sp. CCAP 1310/34 | reverse complement strand
GGGGGGGGGGGGGTACGGTGTGACAACAGACATACACGAAAGTGGAATCGCAGTGGGATGAATGGGGTAGAGGGGAATCAGCACCCCGAAACAGAGTGACGCAAATAGCCCGAAACATCACGCTCTTCTATCTGTCTGAGAGGTTGTTCGGCTTCGCAAGCGGCGGGGCCTCTCCTCCGGGCCTCTCTTTGGGTACCTCTTTGGGTCTACACCTTAGTCTGGGTTTGGATTTGGAGGTTGCCACCACGTAACTCCTTTTTAATTCCTTCGAGGGGGTACAGAGTTCCGGCCGCGCGAACAGGCACAATCTGTCGAAACAAGCCATGCTTCCCCCGGCCAAAATGTTTGCGAAAACGGCGCTGCCCTCCTCGAGCGGGCTCATGACAACATGTTTTCTATCAAGGGGTGCCCGCAAGCAAGAGAAAAAAAAACATGGTAGGAACCATGCGCAGTGCCCCCTCCCCTGTACTGGAGGGAGGCGGCCGAGTTTCACAGGGGCAACGGACATGTACACAGCAACTGCCCACTAAGATCAGCTGGCTGGCCGTCTAATAACTGTGCGCTTCTAAGCACGACCAGCTGGAGGCCAGCTGCGACGTATTCCAAGCTCCACCAACACCTGACATGTTTGGACTCAGAAAAGGGCCCAACGAACCACAATGAACCAAAATTGAACCACCTGTGACACGGTTTCATGCCTCCCGTCAAGTCTTCCTCCCGAAAAAGCTATGGGTACCGTTTAGATTCGAAAAGGCCCCAGCGAATCAACCACAACAAGAAAAAACTACACCACATGCAAATGCGGTCTTACGCCTCCCCCCTAAGCCTTGCTAACGAAGAAGTGCTCGTTGCCGATTACACCCGCAGAGCGAACGGACTGGTGGAAAACTCTTCTTTTTCACCTGGTAGAGAGTGGGGACGACCGACTGGATGATCGGCACGGCCACCTCCTGGGCGGTGATAATCGCGTCCACGGCCGCGTTCTCGCTGGTGCAGTCGCCGGTGTAGTAGGTGATGAGGTCGGCGATCTCTCCGTCCGTGTTGTCGGTGATGAGCTCGTTGGCGTTGGCGTCAGGGTCGATGCAAAAGTCCCCCGTTAAGGCTGCGGTTTAAGGGTCGAGGGTCGGGGGGGAGGGGTGTGTGTGGAGAAGACGGCATGGAACGGGAGAGAAACAAAAAAAGAAGGCACTTATGGCAGAATTTTCGCGTCTGTTTTGCCAAAGAAACGTGGTCCGTGAGAGCCGGTTGACAAATCGAAACACGCGAGTCTTTACGGGGCCTTCTCTGCGGCCCTTTCCTTGGGTGCGAACAGATCGTCGGTTGGGATGGTAAGACAGAGAGGGCAAAATGGAGTCGAAAAAGGGGGGAAGAGAACACCACACAGCTACACTCTCCAAGAATGATGCCGTAGACGTTGCCGAGAGGGGTTGGAAGCAGGGGGGAACAGAAGCATGGAGGTGGCAGAAAGAGAAGAGTAGAAGGCGGGGCGGCACGCGGGGCGGCACGCGGGGCGCCAAGACGCCAAGAGCGAGGGGCAGGAGAAGGGGGTTCAAAACGCAAAATTGTGCGGAAGGTCAGATCTCCTCTCGCTCTCCCTATCTCAAGGCCCCGGGGTTTTATCTGCCTCCGTCTCGGCCTCCCTTCTTTCTTCCTCCCTGTGTCCCATCCCCCAACCCCTTCCGCTACTCCTCTCCCACCACCTCCCCCACCACGTCCCTCTCAACCCTCCCTCTGTCCCTCCCCTCAAATCCTTCCGTCACTCCTCTCTCTGTCAACCCCGCCCTGTTCCTTCCGCCCAAATCCTCGGCACTCCCCCCTCCCCTCCCTGTCGACGCTCACTCGGTCCCTCCAACCACAACCTCCCGCTACTTCTCTTACCGCTCAACGACACCGCCAACGCGGCGCAAATCCAGATGACCACGGCGACGAAGATGGTGCACGGGTTGATGCAGCAGGACGCGGGGGCGCAGTCCCTGTAGCCGAAGGCGACGCACTCGTAGGTGCTAACGCTGACGGCGACGAAGAACGCGGTGAACATGAGCGACAGGATCAATACCGGCCACAACAGCCCCTTCCGCGCCCCCTCTGTATCGCTGACCGCGTCCGATATTGCTTGCACCTACAAAACGTAGAGTTTGACGGATGGGAAAAGGGGAGCAACGTAGAGGGTGCATTTTAGGAGTCCCAGCCGCGGTACTTGAGGAAGACAACCACGTTGCAGATTGAGGGCAACAAGATCGGGGTAAGGAGAGAGAGGGAGAGAGAAAAAGCGAGAAGCATCAGCACCGTGAAGAAGAAGTTTGGCCACTTCGTACAACACACCTGTGGCTGCACGTGCCAGTGAGCATGCGGCACGCTTCCGCTCACGTCGCTGAGAAACCGCCTACATGATGGGGATTCGCAGTCACCTTAACCGCCACCACCGCCGAGAGCTACCGGACACAGAACCTAAGAGCCGCGGGGAGACCCGGTTCAAATTTTTGCGCTGCATAAAAAGAAGGCGTGCGAGAGCACGAAATGATTGTCACGACTTGATTCCATCCCGGCATCTTGCCAGGTGCCCGTAAAAGACACGGACAAACGAACTGAGTACACAACACACATCACGAACGATAAACAACAAAACAACAAACAATACCACCACCAACAAGACAGCAAGTGAAAACAGGCACGACCCCGGTGCCCTTCGTGACACACTCACGTCGTCCGCGAGCTCCCCGAAGTTGTCCTCGCTCACGTCATCGATCTCCGCCTGCACGCTCGCCGTCAAGGAGTTGATGTCGAACGCGTCGAGCAAGCTGGAGAGGATGGCCCCGTTGTCGCAGCCGTCGACGCTCTCCTGCAGGGCTTCGTACGACGCTGTCACTTGGTCCAGAGCGACGGAGGTGTCGTTGGCAAGGTTAAGAATCTTTCGCGCGGCGCGGCGGCGGGCACATAAACAAACACAGAAAGGCCAGCAGCGGGTACGCGGATAAGACTGCTGTATACTGCCGCACATAATTTTTTGATTCGTTGAGGTTCGCTGGGCTGTTCGAGTCAAAAACACGCCAACCGTTCGGGCTTGGGAAACGTTACAGCTGGCAGCTAGCTGTGGGCTGGTCCTGCTGCCTGCTGTTTATTGCTGGCTTGCATCACCCCTTCATGACACATACTCCGAAGGGATCACTTGTGCTATAGTTGGGCTTTCGCTGGGAATTAGGCGGACATGTACGCGGGTGTGCAAATCTGCGGCCAGGCGAGCTGGGCGGAGCAACCCATCTCGAGTACCCCAGCCCTTCAGATGTGAAGCTATGTGTTGGTAACAGGCTCTCTCTCTCTCACAAGAGAGTGATCAGCAGGTGTGGGTAACGTACGAGCCACCTGCTGTACGTCGTTTCGTGGTTCCTTCTCTCTCACCGCAAGAATGTCGTGGCATGAATCTACACGTTTCGTGGTTCTCTTTCTTTCTCACCGCAAGAATGTCGGTGGCATGAATCTACGAATGTTTTGTGGTTCTCTTTCTCTCTCACCGTGAGCATGTCTGTGGCCATGTTCTGCGTCGCGTCCTCGATGTTCGTCAGGCCGGAATCCGCCCTCTGCAGGCCCCAGATAGCACCGGCAGCCGACGCGATGGCCGCCACGCTAGCCAACACCATGAGTATGTTTCCCCCGTAGTGGGTCTGCTTGCCAAACTTCATCCTGTGGGGGTCGTGACGGCGAGAAATGACCGTTGGGGGGGTTAGTGGGTGGGAAGAGGGGGGGATACGAAGTCACATTACTTAATACCTTCCTTTGGGGTTTTCATGCTGGGAATGAAGGCTACCGTGTTCAACGCAAACATTATCAACGGTAGATTAGGCGCATTATTGTAGCCTTCAAAGTTACTTCATAGGGGGCTACATGTCTCCTCTTGCTCCGTGCGGCCCGTCTCCACACAGTAATATCTTGCGATGCTCATGACGCGGGTATCGTCGGGTATTCGAACTCGAGGGGCGTGGCGTGGGGCCGTGAACGGCATGCTCTCAGGGGATGCTGGAGCATAGGCAACCCGGGTGTTTAGTCGGCCGGTTGCGTGGTGGTGCTCTGTCGGGGTTGGTGGTATTCATGTGGAACTGCTTGTGGTATCTACCATGAACCGTGGCATCTTACATACCCCGCGCTACAATCGGTCTGCAGCTATGCGGTGCTCTGGGCACGCGCTGTGTGCGCATCACGCACTGCTCTGTAGGTCAAAGCACACAGAGCTGCTGTTACATTCAGTGGACCCCCCGCTGTTAAGACTACAGGGCATACTTCGAGAATCTCAGAAGCCCTTGATACACGAGGTTAAACCAGTGCGCGCTTGGATTTCGGCGAATAATCCACCAGATACTACACGCTGGCATTTACCTAACGTAGAGACCGGGTGGGAATGGTGAAGCAATGTTTGGAACCTTTCGTGCAGCGAAGAAAGGCGCCGGGAATGTTCCGTGAGAAATCACAGCCGGCGAAACGTCGCCACGCCATCTCGGAACGTACCACACCATCCGTGCCTGACATGAGTGTAGTGGGGCGTTTTCAAGCTATGCGTTCGGTGACGCGACGGATCTCGTCTTTTATCCAAGGAACACCACGAAAGCCGACCTGTGCCACCTCTCGGGCCAAAAGCATCGGAGGCGCATTCGTACGATTGCAATTCAAAAACTCAAGACCAGATAACGTGAATACGCGCACAAGTTCTTTGTTGACTTATGCATGTAACCGACCAACAATTGGACTTGAAAAGTGACTACAGGCACTTTGTGGAGACAGACTGGGTACAATAGTAGGTAACCGACCTCTCTCGGAGGCGTTCCTGTCTTGAAGTCCCCAGGCACTTGTACAGGCAGGGGATCAGGCAGCACGCGAGCAGACCGGCCACGAGAAATACTATGATGAGCGTCACCAGTCCAGCACCTTTCAGAAACGTTTCACGGAGCCGAAATGACAAGCAGCAGCAGCAGCAGCAGCAGCAGCAGCAGGGGCGGCGGCAGCATCGTAGTAGCGGCCGTCGGTGACTAAGTCAGCCGTCTTGTCGATCTCACGTGGCTCGCCCGGACTAAATTTTTCGGTCAGTCATCATCCTAGTGGTCTAAAGGAAATTTTGAGAACGAACAAAATCGAGCGCGGGGCGGGGCCGGCAAGTTGAAGAGTGCTAAATTTCTACGGTCGGAAGTATAGTGCTGTTCCGAGCAAGCGCCCCGATTGTTTTCGCCCTTTGCGCCCCACACAACTGATGGCGAACAATCCACAAAAATATCAGCAGCGTACGCATGTACACGAATGGAAGGTGTGTTGGATCTCCATCATCAGCATCGATCGCGGCACTCTGTTAACCAATGAACACAAGCCAACTTCAGTGCGTCTAAAATGGGAAAGCGATTCGACAGGCTCAACGTGGATGTGTCTGTCTTCATCGTTAGCATCGACTGCGCTAAGCTTTTTTGTTTGTGCGCGGTTATGTACTTAGTTACTTGATGGTCCTCTAGACAAGACACGTGGCGGCACGTCTCGGTCTCTGAACACACCGCTTCCGGGGGGCTAGGCCTTTGCTCCATCGGCCGTTTTGTTTGATTGACGGAGAATAAGAAGCTGAAATTACATGAAATTAGTATAGAAATAACGCTTGTGTATCTAAATCGAAAATAAAACGGCCGATGGAGGCCTAGAAGCAACCAGGGGCCGAAAACAGAACAACCAACGTGGGCAGCAACTTCTGGTCCGCATGGATATGTGTGTGTACTTCTTCTCATTGCCATATAAGTGGAAGCGCGGTGTGGGGGCACCTGTCGCGCGGCAAACATCGCTGCAGTCGTAGATCACTGTGCTCGAGGTGGGAAACAAGAGTGGCGGCTTCTCTTGGAGACAATCGTACAACGTGATAGTGGCTGGCTGGTGCTCTCGATGAAGACGTGAACCGTATGTGTGCAACTACATACTGTTGTGCCACGAGAGCTGCGAAGATTGACTGCTTCTCTCGAAGGTAGGATATTCTGAGAAAAAGTGCGGACCCCGCCCGCTGCCGGGGTGCTGCTCATGATGTTTGCCTTCATGGACGCTTGTTGAAGAGATTCCGGAATCGTGAGCTTTGCGCTGCCAGGTATGTTTGTTAGGCAGAGAGGTTGTACACCGGCGGTTGGGGTTGATTCGCTGTAGACGAGTTTTCACCCGCGACGACGAAACAACGGATATACTTCCGAGGAACGGTTCGGGACTTTTCAAAAAAGGTAGTGCACACGGATAATGAGACCTCAGAAATGCGGATAGGTACCAGACCGTTCCAGACGATCCACCTCTATCATTGGTAGTTGAAACAATTCCATGCACTGAAGCAGTCCGGCTATCGCCCCTGAAGTACAACGCTGCCTGTCGGTACCGTAGCCAACGCCCGGGTCAAATAATACGACGTAGAACACTGCTATCACATGACAAGCGTACAGAAGAGCGAACAGAAACTGCAAGCTGGGGCGGCCCGCCCAGAGCTCAACAGCTCTATAGACTAAGCTGCTGCCTCGCGTACTCAGCATTGCACTTGGGGTTGGCCCTTATGAAAGTAACATTCCACGCCAAACTTCCGAACGCGATGCATCTCACTGTACTGGGCGTCCTCGACATCGAAGTCGTTCTCCCGAAGCCCGTCGAGGAGGTCATGGTTTGCCTCCACGGACGGCCCGGGGGTGAAGGTCGCAGGCTCGTAGTCGGAAGAGTATACCGAGATTTTGTCGTACCATGCGTCGCCGCCGGTGGTGCTCGTGGTAGTCATTGGTACTGTTCGCAGCAAGCGAGCGCAACTTCGGAAAAAGGGAGGGTTGGGCGGGGGCAGGGCGTGTCCTCCACCTGTGAGCTCTCCCGAACCAGGCCTCGGTGAAGTGGCCGGTATGATGCTCCAACACTGCTGTAATGGCAGGCCCAACGAAAGTTCCCGGACAAAGGTCTGACCAAAAACCAGGAACGGCTAACCCGCGTACGTGATCACGGGAGCGCCTATTTACTATTTACAATCCATGGATTGTCAGAGAGAACCACAGTCCAAACATCCATCCTGGCGGAAACCCCGGGAAACCAGCCGGCCTGTCCCCAAAGTGGTTTTCCTCATCCTCTTACCAAGGAAGCAACAGACAGTTGTTTATCACGCGGCGGAGAGCCATCTGAAGGTGGCAGCAGCGGCCCGTACGACCCACCCGCCGCTGGGGATACCTAGGAGGCGCTAGGCCGAAGAGAAGAAGGACACGATGATGCAACACAGGTGGACAGGAGCTCGGGTGGTGCAACGTGGCCGCAAGGTCACCGGGGGTGACCTTGTGCAACGTTATCGTCCCAAAAAAAGAGCATATATTGCAATGTCCGCGAGGAGCGAACGTTGCGCAAGGCTCACTTCACTGACCTTGCCCAAGGTCGGAGCCTCTTTCTAGGTTGGGTAGGGTCCACTCGGGCCGACCTTGTGCAAGGTTCACTCTGCCCGAAACCATTGGGTAAGGTTCCACGATTTGCGGGTTGGGGAAGGAAAGGGTGCTTTGAAACGTCACCAAGTGTATTTTCACCGCACATTGTACAAGGTCCGAAAAGGCAACGAACGTTGTCCTAGGTCTTCTCTACTCGGCCTTGTAGAAGGCCCTAAAAGACAATCTTCGGCTCTCTCGACAGTGTCCAGGGGCCACCAAGCAGGCATGTGCACGTTCACCCCTCACCCCTAACGAAGTACTCTCCCGAACCTTGCATGCAAAAATCAACTCCCCATGAGTTTACTGCCCTCAAGACGACAAGAGCACGACCAGATACCACCCGCCAAGCCCAACAGAGATGCGGACGAGGAGCACAGCCATCTTTCAAACAACACGCACGCCGGCGAAACGAACAACAGTAAACAACAACAACTTGACACGCGGAGGTATGCACATGCACCCAAAACCGACTCGTCGCCCTCTGAATTCCAGCCGACAAGACAGCGCCAGACAAAAACGACGGACCGCTACTGTACATCTAGCCTCCTCTCCCGGCTTGCAGCGCACTCGTAAAAACAGAATCACCGCGAGGAAGAGTTCGACGGGTAGCTCGACCTTCAACAACCTATGAACCCTCCAATCCACACGAGGCCACCTAGAAAATCAAACGGGTGCGGTCAGCTAGGACCATGGCAGCGAGGGGCCTAGGCACACGAACCTCGTGCCCAACGCGAAGAGCATGCCCTCAGAAGGCAAACTCAAAAGCGAACTGTTCACGTGTCCGCGGTTGCCGCAGCGGAAGCACCGCTTGCAGCCGACGCCCCCGTGCTCCCTGAGCCGCTCTTCTTGCGGAGGTATGGGCGCAGGATACGATTGGCATCGTCCAGTGTGCCGCACTTCTTGTCCTTGCACTTGGCCATGCGCTTCTTGTAGACGTTGTGGCAATTCTTGAAGAACCTGGGAAAAGTCGACGTAAGGAAACAAGCAACGCGTACGATGCAAGTGCATAGGGAATTCGATCGACACTCGAGTTGATTTCGCCAAACAACAGCAAAGTAGGGTAAGCAGTCCAGACACGGACAGCTCGCGTTTTGCATCGCTCGATATTTTGCCCAAACGGGGAAAAACAAAACCGGCACACGTGTACTTATGTCGATGGGAGCAGCCATGCGCAACGCCAACACGTTGACCGAACAGATGGGGGGATTTAGGGGGGCGGGCATGCGCTGAGTCGCGTTTGAGGGATACCTACCGCCCGTGTGGTTTCCGAGTTGATCGGAATATTTCTATCGACAAGTTGTGCTCGTCACACAGCCCAAGACCCCACAAACAACAGTTTGCACGACTACAACAGGAGGCAGACGGACTACGTGGTTCACTCCGAACAAAATTACACCCCAGACCGACATGGTCTAACTCACACGTTCAGAAAATCCTGGTTGGTCTTGTTTCCTCCGCCTTCCGCCGGGAGTTTCCGGGCGTCCACCCATGCCCTGGCTCGGCGAAGGAGATCGAACCCCGGGGCTTGCTCCGGCTGAAGCTGAAGAACAGCATCCGCGGGTGACGACTGCGATGACTCTTGGGTCTCTTGCGAGCTTGCGTCCGCGTCTTTGGGCTGGCAAGAGTTGAAGTCCCTTTGATCCGTGCCCAGGGATCCCATCATGTTGCTGATGATGTCTTGGCCAATGTTGTTCATCTGCATGCGTGCACGACGATGACGAGAAATAGAGCGAGCAAGGGAAACGCGGTGAATGTCACAATAACTTGATCGCGTTTATCGTTGTCATGGACCGTCTACGTGAAAGAAGGACCGCGGAAAAAACTGCGGGGCTCTCTGAGCTGGTGCGCTATCCCCTGTATCTTATTTGACCCAAGTCTAAGCCAGCAGCCAACGTCTCATCGAAAATGGGCAACCGGTAAAGCCCCCGAGTAGGCATCGACGCTGCTCTTGGCGAGGCTGTCCGTGCGGACAGGGGGTACAAAAATCAACAAGATCAGCTGCCGAGGGAGATTACATTGGTGCACCCTTCAATTTGCTAGGCAAGCCCTGCCGCGCTAGACCGCCATTCTACCTACGCTCCATGAAAAGTAACCGTTCACTCGCGAGAGAAAAAATGGGCAGTCATGGGATCTAACTGCGGTTGTAGAACACGCTATCGTGCGATGCACTCCTCTGCCACCACTCTTGCTTGCGCAATCATCTCGAGCTTTTGTCGCCGCGTCATTTCGATAGTACACCAGTAATCTGCACTCCATGCGGGAAAAAACACAAGCAAGCTGACGTACCAGCAAGCACATCTCCTTGCGCGAGAGGCCCATCACCTCGTGTGCCTGATAAGCCCCGCGCGTCCTCTCCTTGGTCTCTGCGGAAACCGGGATCAGATCCGAGTGACGGCGGCAGACGTAGATGAAGGCCTCATTGGCCAGCGTGTTCGGTGCCTTGATGCCTCGCGCCTGGTCTTCCGCGCTCGGGCTCTCGGTGCCAAGCTGGGTCTACGGGTCAGAGGAAACAGCATTTTCACACGGGGGAGAGGGGAATACGAGGTCCATGTAAGCTTGTTTCCATAATGAAAACGAACGGAAAATCGGCGAAACACTCCGCTACCGCTGCCCTAATTGAATCTTGGGAGAGAATAACCTTTGGAAAACTTAACCACAATCTCCGGCTGCTTCTACTTTCAGTGTTTGACAAAAGCAGTACAACGGCAAGAGAAAGGAAGAGACAAGAATGGCACCAGCATGATTTTGAACACTTCGATGGATAATGCTCAGCGGAAAATATCAAGCCTGCTAAAACCATAATGCGAGAGAGAGGCAAGTATGGAACATGCTACCTTGCTCCACAATCCGGGAAAATGCTGTGTGAAGGCAGTCAGCTTGAAGTCGAACTCGTCGTCGTCGTCGTCACCGCCGCCCTCGCTGCCGCTGCCGCCGCCGCTCTCGATGACCTCAACGTCCTTCTCAGGCAGCCTCGATCGGCAGACGACCTCGTACAGCGACAGCAGTGGGAAGCCCTGCCGCCGGGCGCGCAACGCCTGCCTCTTGTAGGCCGGGTAGTGCTTCTCGTACAGGTCGATCGCGCTCAACAGACTTTCGTAGAATGTCCCTCGGGCGGGTTTCGACAAATCGGATCTGTTCGAATTCACGTTTCTCACCACGGCCGCTGAGGATACCGAACGTGTGCGGTGGGGGGGGGCAAGGGAGAGAAAAAAGTATGGTTGTTAGCATCTATCTATGTTAAGCTAAGTGAGATGTACTTCTCCGCCTGCTGTGATTGCTTCGACTCTCACTCGATGTACTGCTGTATTGTGCTGTTCTCTCTCTCTCTCTCTCTGTCCCCCCATGTTACCTCCTCGCTGTTAGACACACACACGGCACAGCAGGTCACCTCCTCTGTGTTCTGTGTTCTGTCATGCCCGGTCATGACCTTGGCCATGAATAAAGTATCGGGACTGCTGTCGATGATTCAACCGGCACGGTCCTGACCACCGCGTCATGAGTGGTCATGAGTGAGCATCCGGCCACACACTCCGACCGAACCCGAAACGACCACCCACGAAAGGCAGTGGGTATGTTCTAGGCCACAGGGTTAGGATTAGATGCTTGTAAGATATCTTTCTAAAATTCCGGCAAACCTGGTCTCACCGGGAGGGAAACGCGACGGGGGGGGGGGTGGGGCGAGAGGTTCATGGCCTCATGGAACAACACGACGAGGAGGAGGCTAGCCGATATCGAGCAACTAAACGAGACATCAACAAGACCAGGAACAATACAGAGGCGGGAAAATCTAAGGGGGCGGGAAAGCGGAAACAGAGGCGAAGCAGGCGAAGGAAGGGAGCAAACGAGAAATGGCGGACCGTGTTGCACGGGACGCATAGCGGAGCTGCTCCATGATGTCCAACCTCTCCCTACCCTCCCTGCCAGGAGTATGACGCGTATCCTAGCTCGATCGGCTAAGTTTTGTCACGTGTGGGTCTGACTTCTTGTTTTGCTTCAATATTATTTTGATTTTGTCTTTATTTTTTCATTTGCCTCTCCCCCGCGCGTAGCTGACTCGATGTATCTACCTGGCCGGCGAGAACCCGGCAAGGTATAACAATACCATTGCAGTGAAAGGGCACACTCAATGTAGGGCCGGGGCGTGTTTACCCCCGGGAGCCGGTGATATTGATGTCCAAAGTACTTGTTTATTTTCGCTTCGCATAGCGTGCAGAGGGGAGCGGAGGGCTCCAGACTATTATCTTTTTGTGCGACCTACAGCAGTAGTCTATGTTTGATGTTATTGCTCTGCAGACCGATCGGGGTCGAATATTCTGTACTTTTGCTTTTCAGTAAACCTTTTTTGGGAAGTTACCTTGTGACCACGAGAATTGACCGTGTCTGTTAGAACAGTACGGCTTCGCGTGAAGCAAAGACTCCACGACGACCAAACGCGAAGGGGGCTCCTTTTACAGGCAAGAGTGTGAGCCTGTAAACAAATGCGGCGTCCCTTTTCACACGCACGCATGCACGCACGCATGCACACAAACATACCTGCGAGAGTGGCCCTGCTGCCTGCCTCCCGACCGTGATCCGACACCACGAGTTGGTATCCCGCCTCCAGGAGGGGCGTGTTGGCGCAGGTGGCACTCGACCGCGGTGAAGGAAACGAGTCGGTGAAGGGGGCGATGAAGACCCCAACCGTGACGGCGGAATTCCTTGATGCGCTGGAGGTGGTCTTCTTCTCGTTCGCAAGCGACGACCAGCTGCTGGAGAAAGATTGTCGAACTCCCTCCGCCGCACCCTCGGTGGCGGCCTGGCGGACGCCATCCGCGAGCTCGGCGCCGGTCGACATGACCTGTCAGTTGGAGGCATGTCACGTAATGTTGGGGATGGGGAGAGAGCGCAGGGGGAAAAGTTCAGCTCAGCACTTTCAGCTGATAGTGGTGGGGATGTAGAACGACGAGGAAAACAAACAAACGATACTAGTGCAAAAGAGACGAGAGTAAAGCTCGCTCTCGTACACGATGAAAAGCGACGCAACCCACCTGTCAGCACGCACTTCGCTATCGTGAAAACACAGACGAAACGCACGTTCGTCTATAGGCATGTTGAAGCGCGGGAATGCGCACACGGCGGTGTTGTATTTTTCGACAACAAACAGCAGGTCCGGACACTCTACAAATTGAGGTCCATGACAACCGAACCCCTTCATGCTCGCCACTTGGACGCGCTTTACATTTACAGCACACAAGCGTTGCACTCACGACTGATAATCCGGCCCTCGCCATAAGAGCCGCCGCGGTGGCAAGGAGGAGCTGCTGGCTCCCGGTCTGGATCATGTCCGCAAAAACATTGGCCAGACCTTCCGTACTGCTGTCGACGTCACCCTCCTGCGGAAGTGCGACCGTGAGGTAGTACGGCAGTGCGAAGTGAGTTTTTCCGAGGGTGGAAAGCTAGGAGACCGAGCAGGGAGGTGTGTGTTGAACTGCTGATCAACTGAGTCTCGGGGGTCTTTTTCGGGGAGGTTTCGTCCCCAGTCTTTCTGTTGATTCTCACAAAATTTTGATAACAGGAAAAACCAAAACGTACTTTGTACTTCCAGCATTTTGTTTTGACTACAGTAGGGCAGGCAGAGGGGTGCGACGAGTGGTGTGTGCAATGCCGATGATATGGAGTCAACGGCGCGAGAGCTCAAAACAAGACCAGTNAATGCAGGTGTCCGCGCGGGCGGTGTCGTTGGCTCAACGCTGTTGTTGAATCGTGCCGGCGATCTTGTTGGCCGCCCTGAGGAGGTCATCGCCCCATGGGGCGCGGGCGATTCATCGCCTTGCGATGACGAACTCCTAGGCTGCATGGTCACGCCGAAGGGCAGTGTCGGGGAAAGTAGGGTTTGTCTGGGCAAAGCGCCGCGCGGGACAAAGACTATGACATATAATAACCATAGTCTTTGGCGCGGGAAAAAAATTCAAAAGGGGCTCAGTGGCGCAGCGGCAAATTTGGGGTATACCCGATATTTTGATATTTTCCGGGTCCGATAGAATTGCACCGCTTCACACCCAATGTACATGCGTTTCTCTGGCTTGTCATGAGCGGGAGCGGCCACAGAAGGATCGGTTTGGGGTTTACATGCGACTACTGCCAGAAAAAGTTGACATCTCAAAGGGATTTGGATCGGCACCGCAACAGATGTGGCAATAAGCGGCGACGAGCTTCATCACCTGATGAGAACGATGGGGACATCAGCAGCGTCGGTGAGCCTCAGTCTGCTGGGACAAGTGGCGTGGGTGCGTGTGGGTTAGAAGACATGGATACGTCTGAGGAAGACATGGATAGCGGCGCAGGAGGTTTCGTCGGGGACAACGCCAGTCCTGATGACAGAGGAATCGATGCCGATGAGACAAGCAATGATGGTGATGGCGTGAGGGAGAGGAACGGCAACGGAGGCGGAGGCGGAGGCGGCGCCGGTGGCAGGAGCAGCGGCAGCAGCAGCAGCAGCAGTAGCAGGAGTAGTAGCAGCAGCAGCAGCGGAGGCGGAGGCGGAGGCGGAGGCGGCGGTGGCAGCAGCAGCAGCTTGGTTGAGAGCAGCAGCGAGGACCAGAGCAGCAGCGACGACCAGAGCAGCAGCGACGACCAGAGCAGCCGGAGTAGTAACAGCAGCAGCAGGGGCCGCAGCAGCAGCGGTGACGGCGACGGCGGCAATCTCCCGTCGTCGCCTTTCGAAAAGAGCGTTAGCGGCCGCTCCGGCGATAGCGCGGGTGGAGGCGATCTGCCTTGGTTGGAAGACTTGGTCTGGACCCCAGCGGCGGAAGAAGGCAAAACGTCAACGGTAGTTGATGGGGATCCAGAGCAGCTGAGGTGTACACCCCAGGGCATGGCGAGCAAGTGGTGCCCGTATCCCAACCTAACCTTTGCGATACTGGCGAACTATGTTCGCCTTGCCTCTCTCACTCGCGCCCAACAGAACCTGCTTTTCTCCTGCCTCCGATACACTGACGAAGATGGGCAAGGGATCAAACCCGCCGACGTTCCAGCAAGTGCCGATCACTTCGCAAGAGACGCGAGACTTTTGACGCCCCTCCTCCCTGTCACAGAGAGAGAGATCGACGACAAGAAGGGGTTCACAACATCGGTGGTCGGGTTCTCTCCCGCCGCCCTTTTGCAGCGGCGGCTGGAGTCGCCTGGTGCCGCAGCAGGAATACTCGACAACCTAGAGGGTCACCTACTGACCTCGGCGGAGAGGGAAGCTAGCGGAGTCCCTGATGAACACTTGACGGCCGTGGCAACGAAGCCGGCTGGTGGGCTCCGGCGCGGTTTCCTTCACGGGAAGGTCGCGGCGGCATCCGCGCTCATGGGTGTCGAGTCCTTGCTCGTTGGCCCGAGCGGCAGACAGGAGAAGATTTTTGTCGGGGATACCGTCTTGGTTGCGTCTGCCGATGAACGGCCGGAGGAGGCGCGGCCGTATCGCCTGGCGGAGGTTGTTTGGGTTGAAGACCTCTCCCGGCTGGTTTCGAGGGTGAGTCCTTTCCTCACGAGCGCGGAGGCCCGGATCACGGGGGCGGGGGCACCACCCGACGTGGTTTGGGAGGTTGTGGACGGCGACGGCGGGGAGGAGATTGACATCAGCCGCATCGAAGGGCGCTGTGACGTGGTTCCTCATGTCCAGGGAGCTGGGGCCGGCTCGTCGAGCTCTGGGCGGGTGTTTTCTGCGGCTGGGTTCATTCGGCGTTGTGGGAAAGAGAAATACAAGAAGGTTTGGAGCCCCTCGGGCCAACCTAAAGTTCTCCCGTGGCGGTTTGAGGGTTTGTATGGACTTTTCTTCGACAAGCGTGCGGCTCGAGTCTACTTCAACAAAGCGGGATTGCCCGTTTTCAGCATCCCACTTGTGATATTCACCGACGCCTTCAACTTTTTCCAACGAGGGGGTAGCCCATACTCGATCAACGCCACCCACTTCACCATTGGCTCGACTACGCGTGCCTTCCGTCGCCGCCTGGAGTCATGGGACCTTTGCTCTCTCGGTGCACCTCGAGCGAGATGGGAGCAGGAGCTCGACGGTGTCTTCGGGACGATTGGCAAGATGCAGAACGGATGCCGGGCTCGCGTGTGCATCGACGGGGAACCGGTCGTGGTGAGTAAAGTGTGCGTTGGCCAGCGCCAACCTTTCGGTGCAGATTGCTCACCCTCAGTGTCTCTTGTGTGGTATGATTGATGTGTCCATAATACCTCGACGGGCGGAGAAGTTGCTACTTTTACAGATGCATCGTCCACATTGTTTTCTGGTTCCTTCGCCTCTGTTTGTACTCTTTCCAGCCACCCAATGACCAGACCACCGCCCTGCACCCTTCGTTTCCGTTCCTCTCCTTTCTTTTCATGCAGGTGTTCCTTCGCGCGGGCGTCGTCGCAATCAATGCCGACTCCCCCGTTCAACGCACCCNAGAGATCTCCGAAAACGTTTTGCTTTAATGTATGCATCTTCTTCGACGTGGAGTAATAAAAAAAACGAAAATCGCGCTCCATGCGGTGTTGCATCTTTCTGCAACTGCAAGCGATCCGGCAGTGGGACCTTCAAGCCCTGCAACGTCTGCAATGTTACCCAAGATGAACTCGGCGATGGGCAGTACGACATTGCGGGCAACGCGCGAATGATGGACGGCATCGACCACTCTTTGAGTCTCGTGAGGAAGGAGGCCACCAAGACGAAGCAAGGCATCGTTTCGACGCGGGAGGGCGTGGTCGGAGCCTTCGTTCGGAACCCCGTTCGTGAGCACCTTCATCTCAACCCCGTCAAGTCCATCGGTGTTGACATCATGCATCAAGATCCTTTGGTGAGTTCAGTATCTTGCTGGCCTCAACAGGCGCGCGGGAATACTCCGCTCGTCGTGCGTATTGTCACTTCCCTTTTCTATCGCTCGGAGCCACTGCTGTGTTCACGGAGTTATCGCCAATAATATTTATTTTTTCCTCAACCATTCTCTTGTCGTCCGACCACCGTAGACAAGACCCTGTTGACTCCTCAGTCACAAGACTCACGAGATAGGAGTCGCCGCAGCCGTGTCTGTGTGCATAAGCTTCCCAGAGAAAGGCTGCTCTCACTGCTACCTGCTTGCTGAACCCTCAACAATACTTTATACTCGCAGAACTCCTTCGGAAGAGCGATGAAAGCGATGGTCGATGGCCTCAGCCCGGCGGGGAGGACGTGGCTGGCTGCTCTAGTGAAGGATCCGTCACTTCGAATCTCCGGCAGTGAGCCCCTCAAGGACATTGTGAGCGAGGGGGGCTGGGCATCGCAAACCGCAAGCGATCTCTGGAGGCTAGCAGAAGTTTCGACTCTCCTGTTCCGGGGTGTTTTGGCAGACACGGCATCCCTGGTGAGCGTAGCGACATCTTGACGTGTCCCCCTTCTTCGTGTTGAATAGTCCAGGTACTTTGACAATGTTCGACGGATGCCCCTCGATGGTTGTCCAGACACTCAATCCTGCCCAAACCGCTACGAAGGGGTTGTGGGGGCATCCGTCGTCTTGTGGAGTGCAGACTATAACCACCAACGTAGAGGGCCAGGCAGCAGCATCGGCGAACCGAAACCAAAGCTGTGTGTGACAGATCATGGGTTGGGTGCTCTTGTCGTGACGTAGCGGTACCACTACATGTGTTGGAAGGGCGCAGACAGCGAGGGATCTGCACGTTGTTTCCTTGCGGACCCCCTCACCGCATTGGATGATTTTCGTTATACTTCGAAGTACGACATCAAGAGAGCATCGTTTTGTATCGTTTTTTTTTTTCGGGGGTTCTGTGATGTGTACGTGAAGATTTTCAAGGTGCGCTCTTGCGAGAACCGAGAATTGGTCGCAAATCCCGACTCGAGGGTATGCAGGTTTTCTTTAGCCCGTCTTGACTGCCCCCCCCCCCCCCCCCCCCNCTGCCCCCCCCCCCCCCATCTCTCTCTCGCTCGTGGCGCTTCTTATCCCTTTCTTTTTTCGCCGACCCTTCCCCGCAGAAAAAGTACATGAGAGCTGCTTTCGTGGAGGAGGTAGGAGATCGATTGGGGCTGGCGAGTGGCGATCATGGGACAGGGTCGGCTGTACTGAAGAGCCTGAGAGACCTGCTC
Organism: Ectocarpus sp. CCAP 1310/34; assembly: GCA_902602495.3. Taxonomy (NCBI): domain Eukaryota; class Phaeophyceae; order Ectocarpales; family Ectocarpaceae; genus Ectocarpus; species Ectocarpus sp. CCAP 1310/34. The sequence goes on along the minus strand of CACKRE030005004.1, from coordinate 59,430 downwards.
TACGCCCTGTCCGAGGCTTCGCACTGCCTGCGCTTGAGCTCGTTTGGCGACAAAGACATCCAGAGGCTTCTAGAGGTGCAACGGGAGAAGGTAAGAGGCCAATGGCTCAGGATGGCGAGAGTATACCCTATGCCACCTCCCACGACGGGAGCGTTAAACGAACCTCCACAATGTTTTCTGCCCTCTCCCGACCCTCCTCCACAGCAACTAGCTGCCAAGCCACCACGTCCTCCTACCTAGATTCAGCTTCCCCTACCCCCCCCCTTGGTGTTGTTGTTCCAGCCTAGCAGCATGTATGCTTCACGCACACGAGACTACACGAACCAACGCTCCCTCTACAACCGCTGCGCCCTTCGTTAGGTTGATATCGTGTACAACGTGCTTGGAGACAAGCTGGGGACGATTCACCAAGGCATGCACATCCCGGCCAATATCGAGGATCTCGGTGGGTAATTTGGGTGTTTGCGCTCCGTGGTCTTTGTACACAAAGCCCTCAGAGGGCAGGGGGGGGAGGATGAGGGCGGGGTTGTGTTTGGTTGCGATCGCCTTTCTTCGCGAACCTTGTCGGACAACGCAGGTACAAAACACCACCCAAGTATACCGTCCGCATGTTGTACAGGGTTTCACGATTCCATGCTCGTCTACGTTCGGCGCACGGTTTACGTGTCTGTGTTGGTGTTGTTGTTGCTGCTGTTGTTTGTGGTGGTGGTGGTGGTGGTGGTGGTGCTTCTCTGTAGCTGTCTCTAGTATCTACTGCCGGTGGTCACAGAGTCAGGGCTCCGATGGAGCACCGAAATAACAATGGCAGGATATCCACTCACGTCAACCATAACGTGCCGCGCCCCGCAGGGTGCACTTCTATCTAGGAACGCTGATAGGGCGATAAAATAAACAACGTTCCGAAAGAGGTCACCCCCGCCCCCCAACTGCGCCGAGAGGCTCACTACTGGCCCGCAGCAGGGTAGGCACACGCCGGGAGGCATACATTAAATTAGAATAATACAAGGGTAGAGACAGGCAGGGCAGGACAACAGCACGGTGGGGGCAATGGGCAAGGCAGCGGCGGCGTGTCACAGCACGAAACATGCGCGTCTTGGATCCTTTGTATGGAGGCGGCAAGAAGCCCATAACGCAGAAGAAGTGCACCGGCACGCGTGCTGTCGTGGCACGACTAGAACACAAGCACATTCTCAGGAGACCATCGTGACTTGGCATGTTCAGACTCAGATGACCGCCCCCCCCCCGCCACCCGCACCCCTGCCCGCCCCGGCGACCACAGGTGACACGGTCAACGTCAACACCGGAGAGGCGCTCCACAAGCTTCTCAAGTCCTTCGCAAAGTCATCGAAAGGTACAGACAACACGTTGCTCATCGCGCGAGAGCTCAACACGCGCATGGCTGCGACGGCCATGATGGAAGGCATGGAATGGTCGGCCCGGAGGTACAGCAGGAAACAGAGAACCTGGCTGACGGAGAGGATCAAAGCGAGCCCGGCCTGCCGGAAGCTTATGCGTACCCTCTTAGATAGTTCGAAGGTCTCCCGGAAGCACGGCGTGAGCAGAGTGAGGCGCACGGTGGAGTGGAAGATGGACATCACCAACAAGGGGAAGAGCATCACCGCCGCGCCCGACAACGACATCCGCTGGATCGAAGCGATCGCCAAGGCATCGAAGGGGTTCGACCCGGACGCCCTTTACCGGCGGTGGTACTCGTGTGGGAGGCCGCACGGCGAGGAGGCACGCTGCAGCGGCCTTCGCTGCATACGGTGCTGGAAGTTCCGTGTGAACGGCTTCAGGCATACCGAGGCTCGGTGTTTCAACAACTGGACGGGGGCTCCAGCGAGGGCGTCGGGCGGGACTGGAACCGTTCGAGGTTGCCCGGTGGAAATGGCAGAGCCGAACAACCGCCGATGGATGTTTGCTCCTTACCCATGCGGCACGGACGTCGAAATTTTCTTCACGCCGGACGCCCTGGCCGCGCAGCGGCCAGGCCCGGCTGGCACGTGCACCTTGGGGAAGGTAGCGTATTTCATCGAGCACGTCGGCAACCCCCCGCAAGGGGAGGACACGCGCGGAGAGCCAACAGTGTGGGTGGCTGTTGCAGAGTACGTTAGTGCGGCCGTCGGACAGAGCACAATGAGGGATGCTGCTACGGGACACCCGGTGATGAGGCTTCGGGATACGCTTTCGTTTTTCCCGGCTGAGGCGATCCGGCGAGTAGTCCAAGTGTACCATGCGTGCGCCTATAGTGGCGGATGCAAGGCGGTATCGGAGAACAACAAGGCGCCGGTGTGGAAGCACAAGCTCTCTCCGGGCGACAACTTCCTCTACAACGAGCACTTCCACAGTGTCCTCTAGGTGCGAGTTCGACGAATCTGTTGTGGTACTTTCCCCGCCTCTTGCTTTCTCGAGGTGTCTGTCTGCCTGTCTGTCTGTCTCTCTCTCTCTCCCCCTCTCCCCCTCTCCTTCTCCCTCCCTCCCCCCTCCCTTTCTCTCTCTCTCTCTCTCTTCCTCTCTCCCTCTCCTCCTCCGTCTCCATGCCTCCCTCCCTTTCTCTCTCCCTGT
>CACKRE030005004.1:2810-40303 GCA_902602495.3 Ectocarpus sp. CCAP 1310/34 | reverse complement strand
TGGTGTATACTTAGCTACCATGGTCATCGTCCTCTACCCAACGCACGTTGTTTGTGTCTAGGCCGTGGGGGAAGGAGAACAACTTGAACGTACAAGTAGAAAGCAAGGACGTTCCGTTGTAAAGGGTTTCGATTCACCCTTTACTGCTACCATTGGCATCGCACGTGCAAGATATTCAGTTGGTTGCTACAATTATTCGTTCATGGAGGTATGGTGTCTTGCCCTACCGCTGCAACGCGGTTAACGGGATCCTCCCGCACATATAACATATTTGAGCCTGCGGTCATATTCAGAGCACTAATACTAATAGCCGCCTGCTGACGACCCGTGGACAAAAGGCACTTCAACATTCTGCACATTTCTACGGAGACGATGTAGAAGACTGTACAGCATCAATGACATGCGCAACAGGATGGGGCTGTACATCATCGTATGTCTACATGGTGTGCTCTTTGGAAGTCCATGAATGTTGTATGGCCTTTCATGAAATCCCGTGACCTTCCATGAACTTCCACGAACATCCATGGAATTCCACGCAAGGTCATTGGGAAACTCCATGGACGTTCATGAAAGTTACATGCATGTCCACTTCATTTTTGTCAGAAACCTTTCATGAAATCATTTCATTTCACTATGTGACGTCAAAACCCTCATGAAGACCATTCATGGACATTCATGACATGCATTCCTTCATGAACACTCGTACATATTCACGGAATGTGTCATGGAACATGGTCAATGGACATCAATCCATGATGTGTTTCGTGAGTGCTCATGGAATTCCCATGAAATTTGCCGTGGGATTCCATGGTATTCCACGGAAACCTTTGGAAAGCCATGGAACTCCGTGGAATTCCTGGAGACTGTTTCATGAACATTATTGATGAACATTCAATTATGTCCGCGAAACACCTATAAAATGCTTGTTAGCGCTGCGCCGGGGGGAGGACTTTGGTTTGTCGAGCACACGCAAGGCTCAACTATCCGGCAATTTGGCTTCATGGGAAAATTGATCGGACGCCAGTGAAATAGTATATAGTGAGCCACGGAGCGCGTCCTTCCCTCCCAGGAGGGACAAGAGCAGGTCCTATATCGCACCTTTCGGACCAGAACGAAATACACACTCTTGGTCACACGCGCTTGGTTGTTCTTCGGCGAGAGATAGCAGTAGCGCATGATCTGTGGGGGTGACTATCCCCACGCAATGTGGCCGCGTGCACCAAGAACCGCAAAATGGCAGTGCCTCGGAGCTAAACCCACAACTCCATCCGCAATTTTCTAGATGACGTACACCAATCAACACACGCAACCATCTAATGAAATTCTACGGCTGAGTCCAGCGACACCTCGCATACCCTTGAGCTGATACATCCGCCCCTTCGGCATCGTTTCCAATGCACTCCGCTTTGATACTTGAACTACAAGTCCAACATCCCACCCAAAAGGTCTGGGGTTCTGGAACACTTTCCTCCCTCCACGTTTTTCATCGACAACTAGCGTGCTCGATACGTTTTTGAGTTATTTGATTCCTCGCGTACTACCCGCTCCACTTCCTTCAAACCCTACAAAAATGTCCTTACATCATATCCTCGCCGTGGTTGTCGGAAAGATTCCCGTCCTATGCGTTCGGTGTAATGTCAGACGAGGCGGAAGCGGCCCATTCTTTTGAATCCGTGTCAATCTTAGGTCGTGTGGCCGGAGATTTCATCGAACCTTTTTTCCAATGTGCTTTCACTATCTCACACTGAGTGATAGTTTTGACCATGCGGTAGTCGCCGAGGTACTGATTAAGGCCTTCTGCATCACTGGGGACATGACGTCCGTTTGCCTGGCAGACCCATGCGTACTGAATGATGTCAGGACGCCAATCGTCTGGCCGAGTGTCGTATGGGTCCGCGGCCAGCCAATAGACCGCATCATGCATGTGGTACCTGGGATACAGGGCAATTTGTTGAAACGTGTGTGGTATGAGTGAGTGCCTCATGGACGCCTACCATCTCGTAGCCACATTTCACATTGATGTAACTGTTTCGACACTCATCTTTCCCAATGCTTGGGACACCGTTGAGAATGACAACCACTGTTTGTGTATGTACTCGGCAGGATACAGATCTCCGAGATATCCGAGGGGGTACGCATACCAGAACGAAATACACACTCTTGGTCACACGCGCTTGGTTGTTCTTCGGCGAGATATAGCAGTAGCGCATGATCTGTGGGGGTGATTATCCCCCACGCAATGTGGCCGCGTGCACTAAGAACCGAAGTGCCTCGGAGCTAAGCCCACAACTCCATCCGTATTTTTCTAGATGACATCCACCAATCAACACACGCAACCATCTAATGAAGTTCTACGGTTGAGTCCAGCGACACCTCGCATACCCTTGAGCTGATACATGCGTCCGTTCGGCATCGTTTCCAATGCACTCCGCTTTGATACTTGAACGACAAATCCAACATCCCACCCAAACGGTCTGGGGTTCTGGAACACTTTCCTCCCCCCACGTTTTTCTTCGACAACTAGCGTGCTCGATACGTCTGTGAGTTATTTGACTCCTCGCGTACTACCCGCTCCACTTCCTTCAAACCCTACGAACATGTCCTTACATCATTTCCTCCCCGTGGTTGTCGGAACGATTCCCGTCCTATGCGTTCGGTGTAATGTCAGACGAGGCGGAAGCGGTCCATTCTTTTGAATCCGTGTCAATCTTAGTTCGTGTGGCCGGAGATTTCATCGAACTCTTTTTCCAATGTGCTTTCACTATCTCACACTGAGTGAGAGTTTTGACCATGCGGTAGTCGCCGAGGTACTGATCAAGGCCTTCTGCATCACTGGGGACATGACGTCCGTTTGCCTGGCAGACCCATGCGTACTGAATTAACAACCACTCCACACCACGCAAACGAGGTAAAACGCTACAAACGTTGATTGTGCGCGCAAAAGGTCCCACACGGTAAGGCGAAAAACCTAACCGTGGGTTTGTGGCGAGGAAATAGCAGTTCATGAACACCGTTGAAGTGTTATACAGGTGCAGTTACAGCAGTTCATGCACATAAAAATGTCGACTCTTCTTTGGGCTATTTGACCCCCAGGGGGGCATACGACGCGTATATCTCTCCTACTTTCGTCTCGCGGGTCACATTCATTTCTCTTTTTCTGTAGTCCTTGTACATGTTTTTCAGTTGCTCCTATCGACAAAATATACAAACAAAAAACGCGAACGTATTGAGTATTGCCGCACCGAATGGAGGATCGATTGGTGGTGCGCTTCTTGGTTGTGTGAGACGAACACGAACTGTGCATAACCCAAGAAATTGAACGGTCGAGAGGTCCCGAAGATTGTAAATGATTGCGATAGCATCGACCGTACACGCGCAGAAATCGTCGGCCGTTCTCGCAAACCTACTGGACCTGTATCACCTCATGCACTCCCCCTCCCGCTTGGGGCGGTAGGGCCGACACTTCACCCTAAAGCCGTTCATTCAAAAGTTGGATGCCGTACTGTAATATCTTGAAATACTTTGTGACATGGGCTTGAAACGCGCGGTAGGAGAAAGAAGCAAGAGGATCACACCAAATCCATGGTTCACGATAAACCACTAGAGGTGCACACGTCGCTTATTCCTGATCGACATGCCATGCCATGGATGCTGCCTTGTGCCAACACATCACGTTATCCACTGGTGTGATGTGCTTGTTTCAAGGATGAAGCAGGCATCGGCAACATATATAGCCCTGCTGGTATATGGCGAATCATTCTTCAAACGCTTGGCTGTTCATGAGTGAACGATACTGTGATCTTGACGTCGAACACGATGAGGTCGACACGTTCTCGTCAACCAAGACGTTGATTTTACCCGTGGTGGGCAGTTCTCGAACTAAACAGCGCTTTGAGGGATTCGACTGACCACAGATATGCCCCCATGTAGTTGAAGTCTGAAAACATCAGCCTTCGCTCGTCCATTGTCAACTTTGCCATGTTGTTCGGGTGAAGGCAACTGCCGCGCCTGGTAGACATGAAGTCGACGAAAGCCATGCCGTGATGCTGCTCGATGAACGTTCGAGCAGCTGGGTACCTGGGATGAACGTATCAGGTAAAAATATGTGCAACAAGCGTTACTTCGTTTTGTCGTGGGCGTCATGCGAGTGGATGCTCACCGAAGATGTATCAGCGAAAAGGAAACAACACTGTGCCGTTGTTACTCTCGCCTCTTGTGAAGGTATTGGGAACAGTCGTTCATCAACAACTGCAGATCGTCTCGGACACCGGGAGATTGCACGAGGTCTATCGTCGACGCTTAGCTCGTGTTTGGAGAGAGAAACCCTTATACTACGTGGATAGAACGGGGTTGGCCAGCGGTCATTCTGACGTCGTGTGAAGTGCAGGATGTCTACCAAACATTTTTCTAAGGAGAGTACCTTGAGCACGCGTACTCTTAGGTTTCGGTGAAGTCCAAACCAACGGATAGAAGCAAAATTCAGTGGTACCGAACTGTTAAAGAGTGGTGTTGCTTCGTCCTTGAAACCATGCTGTAGGATACTTGTTGTGGGGAGGTGGTTGACCTTGTGTAACCTTGCCAAAGTAGAATCAAATAGTATATCATCAACGGAGTTGTTTGGGGCGGTGACCTGACCTGGGGCGCGTCACATGTTGACGAAAAGAATGCGACTAGGTGTTCGTCCGTGTCAGAACACTTCACACTTCGACGTCTGGGCAGACGTCGTCCATTCCCGCTCGAGACCTCACAAATCGCCATGGTACATGTTACCACCCTGTTGTCTACGTCACGGTGGTTTCTCAGCGACTTTGTTGTACCGTGGTTCTTACATCGATCGGGGGTACACGTGGGTGTTGAAGATACTAAACTCGTGCACGACGTCCTCTCCAATCGCAAACGACGTCCCGTTCTGCCAGCACATGATCGTCGTCAGCCCTGTTGACGGAGAGGAAACAACCTCAACGTTAGAACCACCAGCACCCGTTTTTTGGACCTTCGTGTCTACCCTTTGGGACAAACGTGTTGTGAAAACGACTACTATGTGCTGTAGAAAAAGGTACACTGCAGCCACACCTCGCAATTCCTCATGCAATACCCACCCGTATTTTGGACGCCGTGGGCTGGTTGGGACGTACCTGGACATGTACGCGTCCATGTTTCTACAGATGTGGCGCATTCCACCGACTGGTAGCGTCCCACTAATCTATTTAACCGAAAACATTGCACGCGATTCACGAACGAGTCGAAATGTGTCAAAGAACGCGCTCACAAACCACCGGAAGCAACGCAAAGTAATGCCGCGACATCTCCTCAACGCAAAGTAAGACCGACGTACAAATGACCGTGCGCGAGACGATCCAGCGTGAGGTCCAAGCAAGTATGGTTAAGCGTTTGTCCTCGGGCAGGACGGACGGTGACGCTAAAACACAAGCGCACGGGGAGTTGGACCCTCTTCGCCGCTACTCCTTGCCACGTGACGAACCTGACACCAATACGTGGAAGCGAGAGCATGGTTCCGTGGTCGTCTAAGGTTTGACCCTGTAGAACATGTATGTGACACAACGACCTTCGTACGATTAGTCAAATGGTGCTGTGTGTAGGCACTTGCTGTACAACTGCTGTACAGGACTGGTGCTGCTTCGACCATATGCACTCGTATGTCCTGACCGCAACTGCTGCTGACAAGACCTCCTCCGGTGTATATCTCCTGGACTGTGGGTCTCCCCGACGCGTTATGAAGTGAGGGCGCTACTGGCATCATGGCATGGCGTCTAGACATGGTGGGCACGGTACCCATATATCCGCCAAAGACTCAACCCAGTCACACAACAACAAACTCATATCCGCCAAGACTCCACCCAGATCACAACAACAGCACAAAAACGTCATATTCTTCATTGATGTTATACGTGCTGTATTCTACTTTGAAGTTAATGGCGGCCGGCGGTCGACGACGTTTTGTGAGTAATAAATTAACATGATCCCCAAAGGGCAACATACGAGACTTGGCAAGACAACTCTCATTGCCTCACCTTCCACTCCTGTTTCGTTTCTGTATCGGCGGAAGGGTAGAACAGGTTTGCGGAGATGAAATATGTGCCGATAAGTCAGATCCTCGAACATGACCACGTCCGAGTCCATGTGCAAGATGTAGTCTCCTTTCGTGTACAAGTCGGCCCTCAGCTGTGGGGTATCAAGCAACGGGATTTCCATAAGGTCAGCAAATTCAACCGAGTGCGTAAGGCTCCAACTTATCTTCGCGTCGATTGTTCATATCGTACCGTTATGCTACTCCTCCTCGCCGGAAATATGTCCGTCTCAAGCTCTGGCACAACACGATTCCAACGTCACGTGGAGTGATACATATTGTTCTCTGAGAGACGTGCCGCCAGTGATTGGGGTAGGGCTACGATGGAGTTCTCCATTTGTCGGCGCACGGCCCTGCAGATAGGCCTTCCTGGTGGTAACGTCGTCGACTCTGAATCATTCTTCAAGCATACATGCACGTTCGCGAGACTGGAAGCTTCAGAATTGTTGTGATCAGCACTGTCCCGAAAAAATGACTCCAGGATAAATAGAAGCATAACAATTGTTTTCATGTGGATAGGTCCCCAGTTGCTCATACCCCTAAGGCAAACCTCATACGTAAACACGAGGCACGACAAACATTACTCTACGTCATTATCCGCAACCCTTCTGCGTAGATATGTTGTTATTATTGTCTTCACATTAATCATTGTTCCGTTCTCGCTGCCCGGTACCTCCTCTGTAAGTACTAGTCCAACACTTGACGCGGTCGATTCCCATGGTGACAGGCAGATTTACCCCTAAACGAACACCGAACCAAAATGGACCCAAAAGCTCCGCAAGAAAAAAAATGTAACTTCAGAAAGTCTAGGACACTCCGCTCGCCTCTACACGCTATGCGAGGTACCCACAGACTATAAATTGTAGACATAGAAAACAAGAGAGCAGATGGGGAAAAGGGAAAAATAGAGAGAAATAACACAGAGAAAGACACATCCAGAACCAAGACTGTAGCGACAAAGAATTCAATCAAACAGAACAACATTACAAAACACAAAACAAGTTAACGCAAGGCGGGGCACCCGAGACAGCAAATAAACGCACGTCATCGTCCGTGGATGGTTGGTGCAACGGTGCAGGATGCAGTAGATATGTATGGTAGTACAGGGAGTATCACCTTTGAGTATTTTTGCTGAATGTTGCCGTCCATTAGCTGTGGCTCCGCGACAACGCGAATGGGAAATGGTGCTGTGGCCCGGAGAGGCTTGACAATACCCTCGAAGAGCGCCACGTCAGCTTCCACTACGACGGCCACCACTTCCAAAGCGCTTGGAAAGCGCTCAATGACCGTAGCGATTGACATGTTGAACAGTCTCGCATCTCCAGAGAACGTCCGGTACATCACAGAGATGTTGCAGCCCGCCAGTTTCCGTACAGGCACGTTTGCTCCCTCTGCCCCGAATTCCCAGTCAACCTTGACTTCCAAGTCTGAGGCCTTAACCGATTTAAACCCGAGCTCACACTTTGCCCCCCACTTGAACGCCTCGAGCTCATTGGCGATAAAGTCGTCCATGCGATACCCCATCAGGCTTAGAGCCGTATCGAAGGAGCAGCCAAAACGAGGCTTCACCATGGGAATGTCCCAGATGGAAGGAACCGAAAAAAGGTTCTCCCGACTCCACGCACGAATATTGACGAAATGCACCTCCCCTGGCATTTGGAGGTACGCCAAGGCCGCGAGCACCTGCCACGAGGTGGACCACCGAATGCAGCGGAATTTGAGTGACCAACTGTCATGGCTTATCATCACTCCACCGTGCGCCCCAGAGGTTTGATTGCGACCGTATCATGACGAACGAACACGATGAAGGTGGAAAAATGCCGACACAACCGACATATGGGTTATATGTGAAACACACCCACGGCCAACCTTAGTTGGAAAGCGCTGCAAGGCATGAAGGGCTGCATCGTAGAAAATACGGTGATTTATCGACAGGTGTACGGAGAACAACGAGCAAGGCACAGCCCGTTCGTTTCAAACAGGTTCCATTCGTGTTTCGCGTCGTTGCGTGCCAGGGCTTCTTGTATAGCTTTCGCTTTGCGGATATTCAGGGAGAGAGATACCAGCGTTGACCATTGTGCTGGTACGAAGTGCAGTACACATATTCCAGGTGCGCGTTCGAACCATTGATACCATTGCTGCACAAAATATTCAAATCGCCACCATCGCGTCTACAGAATGCTTTTCACCACGTCGTCCATGCCAGCCGTACCTCCGGGACGTAAATCGATGTTGATTCTCTGTGAAGGTCGGCCACCGACGCTAGGTAAGCGTAGAGGTCCTCCACGTCAAGTTCAGCGCCGTGGAGACCAGCTTCTAGTCTCCTCCCTTGGCGTGTTTTCGTGCCCAACAACGCGCGAAGTTGTCCGTTTGTTTCAGCGGGAAGAATTAGGTCACTTCCGTGGGTAAATGTCGGCGCAGGGAACCCTAAAAGAACGGTGCTGCCCATCGCGCGTCGTACATTCTCTGGGTGAACGTCGCGTGCGTCGGCGAAAGACACGATCAACTCTTGCCGAGCGGTATGTGTGCCCTTGAGTGTGAAGGTGCGGCTGAGGACCTGCCCGACTTCCATGTAATAGATCAACCTTGTTCCGTTGCCACAAAGCTGGTCTGCCATTAGAGAGCCATACTCTACGCTCGACGAATTTCCAATCGATACGTGTTGCAGATGGCCGAACTCCTGTGGGTCCAACACAGGTGTATATCGTGACGAAGGGACAACGGTGCAACACGTGAGTATTGGCCAAGGGACACAATACATTCGCGGCCACACTACATGAACAAAGATATTCAGGTCGTGATGGCACCGATCTATGTAGGGTGTAATCGTGTGATAAAGTATTTTGACACCATACGCCGGGACAAGCAAACATTGGGAAGAACAACATTTCTCCAATCGAGCTCAACAACGATTTTTGACCAACACCGCCGTTGGAGATTCCGCAGCAGTAGCGTTGCGGCGAATGCATTCAACTCGTTCGGCTCGAAAAAGGCTTCAGAGCCATAGACGCTGGTTTCCATTGAGAATACTCTCTTGATCCCCGGAGGGGGGGCTGGGGGGGTGTCCTCATAGTCGTGCATGCCGTAGTTGTTAGACTATTGACCTCCCATCCCTACAAAGCCGGGACGGAGAACGCCGGGTTGTCACTGGACCAGGCTCTCACATCGCCAACCGCGAAGCGCCGTGACGTATTTGGCAAGTCACATAAAGGGCGCGCTGCATCCTGCTAGAGACAGTTGAAAGCACTGTGTAACTACGTCGAGGATGCGTGAACATTTTAACACAACGTGTTGCGATCCTCCCTCTTGCGCGGAGTGAGGGTTCTCCACCCCGCACAACATGATCTACTCGACCACCTATATGATTACCGCCAAAAAAAACAGTGGTCAGTAACAAAAACACGGTAACCTGATTGCCGAGTTCACGAAGTGAAATGGTTTGTTTTACAACGTCGTCGCCAAGCGACGAAGTTCAACCCCGATGGGCGGGGGGGGGGTTCATCCCTGGGGGGAATATTCTGCATGAAAGCCCGAACCAAAGAGGGGAATGAACCAACAACCGATTGTTTGGGAAACTCGTTCGGCGGTCCGATTCGGCTTGGGGCTAGGGTTAGCCTCATGGAAAGGGCGAAGGACTCTGACCTGTTGAACACATGGAAGTCTCTTGGATGCGTTACAATCGCCACGCGCATCGCCGGCATGAAATCCAGAACGCTGCGCACTGAGATTATCGTCTCAGACAAGAATTCGAAGTAGCCACGCATGAACGCGCACATTTGACCACCCATGCTGCTGGAGAGAACCGTGGGGACAGGATCGCTAATAGTACCGTTCGTCTGCCAACCGATTGGATCGTCATTCTCCGGGATGGAGGAAGCAAGTCTGCCACCCCCAGAATTGTTTCTCCTTGCCTCCGCTTCAGACCCAATAGAACGTGGGGGCTCAAGGGTGTTGCATAGGATCACCCGTCCACCCTGAGCTTTTACGGCTTCATCAGCAAGATAAGCCGCTGAATCATCGTGGAAGCACAGACGACACGTCTTTCCAAGACCTCTCCAGTTGCAGTGAAGATCGCCGTAGAGCCCACTTCCACAACGATAGTCACACACCTGTAGAGGCGCATGTGACACGAATATGGCAACGGGTATTCGTGCGAAAGTCGCGGCAGGTAGATTGCACTATTCCCGATACAATCCGTGCGTACTTGCTGTTCCTCAAGAGCAACGTCAAACATCCTCCGTGGTTTCCTGACGACAATACCACCACCGACGCTCTTCACAAACGTTTGCCTGACGCTACAGCAGTCCCTCGCGCCGCTAAGCATGTGGTCATGCGGAGACCGGGCTAGGTTTCCCATTGAAAAAACAACGACAGACGGGATCCGGATGCCGTTGGTCGCACGCGGACTTGTTATAGCGACGCTGTTAATTGGCATGACACAAAATGAAAAATCATGTGTTTGTCCAAGACGGAATAACTGACAATAACTTATTGAGTGAGCTTGCTACCTACACACGTATGCCTCGCCGTAGGCCATTGCGAGTGTGCGCACGACAGAGGGCCACGGAGTGCGCGTCAGCAAGTCGGACGACTGCGGCGCCCGACATCATTTACGCACAGAGGGTATAGCGTCCACCAGGATCGACACTGTACAGCATATATTATGACATGTGAACTCAATGTCTCAAAGTATACGCGCACACCTAGACTTCCTCGAATGAACGCGCGGTGCCCACGAAAATGCCGTACAACTGATATTTCACGAGAGTCATTTGAAAGTCAAAACGTTACGTGAGGTTGTACTACAAGAACAATATAGAAGAACAATGAAGATATTCTAAACATCAAATGCACCCGTCCTTCATGAGTAGCACGAGCGACGACGCAGCTCACCGTGTCGATGGTGTTCTCGCACCCAGCAGAGCAGCTTGGACCTGAGGGTGGGTTCCTCGTGCCGCACATGACGACATGGGCATCCGACGCCAAGGTATCTACGGAGGACAACGCAAGCATGCTTTCTGCGGTCGAGGCCTCCTCACTGTTGGTGTAGCAAAGCCGACAGTTGCTGCCATACTGTGAAGCGTTACCTGCACCACAGTTGTGACCCCCGAAGCGTGGTCCTGTCGATGACCATTTCACAGAGCAGCTTTCGTCGCAGATTGTAGAGATACCTGCCGAGTTCCCGGCGGAGGTTCTTGAACCACAAGCATCAGTGCAGTTGCTGCTGCTGTGACGTGGTCTATGCGCATGCTTCACGGGGAGAGACGCGACACTCCCACCACTGAGCGTATTGCCATGGATGAACAACGTGTCTTGTGAAACCGCTTTTTCCACGTGCTTGTCGTTGATGTCGAAAAATCCAATGTTCGATATCTGCGTTGATACAGACAAGGTCCGCGGAAGATGACCCGCCGGAAAATCTTAGGAGGTGACGTATGTAGTCATGTTCGTTCGATGCTGTTAAGATGTACAGCATATATATCCACTATGCTACTGTAGCATAGTGGATATGTGCTGTACATCTTGACAAAACTACAACCGGGGTTCTTGAACTTTTTGTTGCAGCTGTCCTACCTCGGAATGAACCCAAGGGTTGCAATCCCTGTAATCAGCGCTGCCCCATCGGCTCGTCGACTTACAGGCGGGAATATGTGTCTTTACTTGGACGACTGGAATATGTACCGCCTTTCAGGCGTATCCAAGACTTTTTGCCCGGGAAAAATTGCGTCTCAAACGGTCCACGAGGAAGTCGAACCGAGGTTGTATCATGGCTAAGATGTACAGTGTGTCCACCATGTACAAGAGTAATATACCGTGATACATCTTAACAGATACATATCCGCAGCAGGCAAAGGGGGTATGAAGACTTACGGTGAGTGAAAAAATTGTTCATTTACATCATGTATCCGGTACACACTAAAATATTTTCAGTGATGCCAGCTGGTGCTTGCCACCATAACGTCCGTGTGTGTGTAGGTCAAAATAATTCTACGCTACACCCCCTGTAGCTCTTTGCTAGGTAAATCAAAGCACTTGCGGGAATATCGAATCGCAAGTGGGTGCCCAAAGGTTGTTGGTCAATTCTATGAAATGTTTCGTGGAAGGCCATGCATGGGGGTCCGTGAAGGCCGGTGAAACTCCATGGAGGTCCCCGGCGCTCTGCACAATCTTCCGTAGTTTTCAATGGAATATCCTGTGAATGGCAATAGCTTGCCGTAACTTAGATTGTTTTCCGTGGCATTCCGTGGAAGGAAGTCGTCGAAAATTCCTTGGAATTCCCCGCCGTAACCTTAGCTCTTCCACTCGGAAAGATAGTCGCCAGCAATCCTGTCGCAAGATCGTGTTTTCCGGTAGAACATGCTACAGATGAGACAACGAGACACCCGTCGAGAAGTGTAGTACGATCGTGACCAGTTCGGACGGTCTGACGCGGGTTCCGCTGTTCGGCGTCGAGGTGGTCCGAAAACTCTTACGCAACACCCACAGAAACGTACGGTTAGCGCCAGACGATGAAAAAAAGTTATGCTACGTGATAGACGATGTCCTTGTGGCTGACTTCAGACAAACGTTCGGTTGGGCAAGTTCCTCCGGGTTCTGGGGCGTCATGGCCGTGGCAGTAAAACATTCACACCGAAATGCTAACATGAACACGGTGTGAAACTAGTTTGACGAAAGGATGGCCATGATGTCACACGTCTCAAAAGTAAACTCATGGGACCAGGGGGTGTCGACTCAAGTGCCCTCAAAGCTACCGAAAAGTCGCACACAGGTGGTGCTGTAGGATCGACGACGGCTTAATTTGTGGGGTGTACGTGACGAGAACTTAGCCACCAAGTGTCAACCTAACACGTATGGGGTGGGCTTGGGGTCCGGGATTGGGATAGCGTTATGCAGTGCTATTAGCCATGATAAAAGCCTGTTCCAAAACAAAAAATCTGCTGTGTAGGAGTCGGTTCAAGGGCTCTCAGTGCCAGTCCATGGGCATCACATGGGTTGCCCATGGGCCACCCATGGGTGCTTCAGTAAAACTGTAGAAGACGTAGGAGACACCTAGATAACAGCACGCACCGCACGAGGACTGCATCCGCATCACTGACGTCCGACTGTGATCGGTTGTTTGTACGCCGATCCTGAAGGGCATGCACTAGAACACTCCTGTGGATTATCTCGGCCACATTTTTGATCCGCGTGTTTTGTAGGACCGAAGCAATATTATTCATGAGAGCGTACAAATGGCCAAAGGATAGAAGATACGCGACCGAAGTTGTAGAACTCGACTTGCGTCAGGAGGGCCTGGACGTATTTTGTCTGGTGCCTTTTACTATCATCAGGTCTCCACGATATGGCCAGTAGGCCGACGAGAAAGAAGCGGCAAGTACGAATGTATTAGGAGTTCTATGGTGACCTGGATTTGTGGAGATGGGGCCTTTGAGCACAAGCATGGACGAAAGGGGAGAGTCGTAAAGCGCTTCCTTCTTTAACCATGAGCGACGCATATCATCGCGGTGGTACCGATCTGACGCTAGCTTCGAAGCCGTTGGAGTTTACTGCTTGCACTTGGAGGGGTTTTGGGAATATCAATTCACATACGAGTTTACCGGCGAGTCGAAGAGAAAGGACCAAGCCAAGGCAACGAGGGATATCACTATTACCCACTAGAGCTGCTGCATAGTGCAAATGATCATCAAGGACAAACCAACCAAGCCGGGGCAAGCTATACTTATCAGAGGTGATATCGTGCCGGCGGTATCATCGGTGAACAGATGCGGGTGACCAGATGACAGACGGGCACGCTTGCTAACGAGGCTACTGGGTCGAATGGAAGTTGAGAGCGGTTGGCGCCAGGTGGGAAAACTCATCCAGGGCGACAGAACACGCTAGCGGACAGAACCTCGACATGAAAGCCAGACGAGGTCGACAGAAACGTACGGAGGCTAACCAAGGATGGCGCCTGGAAGAACCAAGATATCGGACATCAGCGACAGCAATGGATTGAATAGATTTTGCGA
The DNA here is from genome assembly GCA_902602495.3 of Ectocarpus sp. CCAP 1310/34. Lineage (NCBI taxonomy): Eukaryota > Phaeophyceae > Ectocarpales > Ectocarpaceae > Ectocarpus > Ectocarpus sp. CCAP 1310/34. The sequence continues at coordinate 26,206 of CACKRE030005004.1, read as the reverse complement.
AAGAGACTCCCAAGCAGACGCGTGGATGACCAGCGGTGGGAAACAATGACGAGAGTCTTCACAACGAGGACGCGACAAAAGAGACTTGAAGGAGTATTCACGGAGACGGGGTTTTACGAAGAGAAGGGCCCAAACGCTGCACCCGCTTGCCGACCGATTCATGAGAACAGGAGGGTCAACCGAAGAACATGAGCTTTTCGCCGAGGTCTTGGTCCACGCATCACTGAGCGCGAGCACATTGAAAGGGTACCGTGGCAGGTGGGTCACGTGCGAAAAGCAGAGAGCCAAGGCAAAGGCGGAACCGTGGATACACGAAGATGATGGTGTCGATAGCGCAGTAATAGCTATAAGAACGTTGTTCATGGTGTCAAGGTGCCTTGCGTGCAAAAATCAAAGCTAAACGACATGAAGAAACCTGGCGCGACTAGGTGCGTCCATAAGCGAGATGCAGGCTAGGAGTTGCCCACGTCGCACTTCAGGTAACAGGGTTTTCGCACGATTGAGAGCGAAGTTTCCGATTGAGAGCGAGAACCAAAAAAGTTCGAAATTCGGGTCCAGACGCCTCCCGTCATTTCTCGGGAAGCAGGGGACGGGCTCTTCCAAAAAGCGGCGCAAATTGAATCTCTCTTCAGCAGCTTCGCGTGCATATGCGTGTCACTGCGATCGGCTGCAGCAGCGAGGAGCTACGCACGTTGCTAGATTCCCCCAGATTGGCTATTCCTGCCCGAAACTGTTTCAGGGCGCCGTCGCCTGGCGCGGTAGGCCCTCCCGTAGCTTCTGCTCCGCGGTGTAGCTCCACAACGCGAGACACCCGCAGAATGACCCGGGTATCGGCTTGTAGCTATGGGCACGCCCTTCAATTCAAGCCGCACAGCAAGCTCTACCTCTCAGCAGTAGACAAGCTACATCGTATCGCACGATCTCAGTCTCAATCAGATACTTCGCTCTCAATCATGCGAATATGTTGTTAGGTTGGAAGCTTCGGGGAACGGCCATGAATAGCGTACACGCGAAGTCGGAATCGAAGCAAGTTGCGAGGAAACCATTGACCGTGTCCATGTTCCGTACTACAATAAGCAGGAACAGACAAGGCGCAAGTGAGCGGATTAAACTTGGATACGTGGATGGGCATTGCTCCTGCAGACATTCCTCTACGTCGTACAGCAGAGCTTCGGGCCTTTGATAACGGTCAATCTAGTCATTTACAGTAGTCGATTCGGATTTTTGTCTCACTAGGCCAAGTTTCGAGATTTTCGGGGGAGTGCAAAAGATGGCGTGGAACGACAGAAGGCAAGCGGGCAAGGTCCAAGAGACGTGCACAACGTCCAAATGGATTCTCAAGCGGTAAGAACTAGTGTAGTCGTGAGGATATATAAAATGCGAGGGACCAAGCAGGAAGAAAACATCGAGTGGAAGAGGTGAGACGCGCGAACGTATGTTGGACGTGCTACTGCAGATGATGTGCAGCCTGAGCTTAAATGTAGCCCTCATGCATTGAGTATAGCGAGGGAAATGGGCGGTTGATCATGGTCAGCAGCAACAGAAATGCTGAGACATATGGCGGGAAAAGGTGAAAGAGATCCTCGAGAGTTCCCGTCGCCTTCTCGTACAATTGGCGGTGCCCCGCAACTGCTAAGTAACAAGCGTCTGTGACCCAGCGGCGTTCAGGACCTACGTAAGACAAGGGGGAGGAGAGTGAGCGAAACCTGGTCGCACGCGCCAGCGAATAGTGTAGAGGAAAGAATGACGCCGAAATCAGACCGTCCTGTGGGGTACGAATCGCAGGAGGGGTCGGTTTGGCCCAAAAAGCCGCGGAAAATGAGGTCGAGATGAAGTAGACAGATCGAATTATGTAGCGAATGTTGTAATTGTGATGATTTTTTGTTCGGTGTTCGATTCGTGTTGTTTTGTTTGTCCAAGATTTTTTGAGCAAAACACAAACAAGTCAACCTTCGTTCCTTGGGACTGTATTGCACGTCCCAATGAGCGGCCGCGATTGTGACTGAACCATTAATCTGTAGAACACGCATACACACGTTTAGGAATGATAAGGTGCATATTGCAGATGAATTCAAGACACTCGAGGTTGGAAAGCGCCCGAAACGATGCCCCGACATTCTGAGGACGGTGCAGACAGATACATACATGCAGGTTCTCTTGCAGTGCGGCCGTGCGGTGGGCTGCTGATGCTAAGCTGGTGGGGGGAAAAACATTCTGAACGGATCGAATTCCCGGATCACACACTCACAAGATTGGCTACGAGGCTAATGTAGTTCTGCGTGTAGTGTGTTTGGCAACCTCGTGAGGTTTCGCAGGAGACAATCGGATTTCTTGCAGCAACGGGGGACCCGTGTGATTGTTGAGGTACGCCAGATGCCTGAAACAACTCGAGTCCCCCTCCTCCATCCGAGAAGTTCAGACAGAAATGATCACATCTCACCAAGCTACGCTAAGCACCGGAGAATGGGTTGATATAAAAAGCTGAACCTCAGCGGCAACCTAATCTGCCAACAGTCACACTGAAGCAATCAACAGTAAGACACACGCCGTGATCCTCGTTCGTGCTCAACCGCCAAGCTACATTACTTTCAGAGAGGGACACAGCCGTGGTTCCTTGCGGAATTTTATTGCGCTGATGAGGGTATGCGCGGTGTGATCTCTCATCGAACTGTGGTCCCTCTGCATACCTACGCGGCATCAATGCCCAACAAAGTGTGAAAGTTGTCGGGGCTCACTCGAACAACCGCGTACATGTTGGTCGGGGGCAAGCAGCTCCCGGCTGAATGACCAGTTTCAGTGTACAGCTTAACCGAAGCGAGAAAGGATTTGCACGTCGTCTATGCGCACACGGTGTTGATCTCACCAGGTCAGTTGCAATGAAGCGCGGAGAGTATCGCTGCCAAAGCGGCCAGCTGTAGGGAAAATCCGATATCGTTGCCCAAAGCGCTACGTCGTACCTGCAATTAACATCGGGCGTTCATTGTACAGAATCGAAATGTTGAATACACCACATTAGCAGCAATGAACTTTGTTTGGATTCCCCACTTTTTTCCGCGAAGGAAGAGTCATGCTTTCGCATGTGTTGTGCACCTCTGCGCTCTCTTTTTATCTCCATTGCTCTCTCTATCTCTCTCTCTCTCTCTCTCTCTCTCTCTCTCTCTCTCCCGCTCTCTGCAGCTCACCATCCAATACAATTTGGCATCGTCGCGTACATACCCAGGGGGATCACTAAGCCGTCTCGCGCTACCACTAGACGATGCGAGAAGATTGTTCAGAACGGCAAACGGAATGTCATGGCCCTCATCAAGCATGAGATTTCACTCCCTCATTGTCGAATAAATATCGACACCCAACCGTCAGATACATGTTTTCTGCAGTTCCTCATCGATACCAGGATCTCCACGAGTCCCACATACACCAAATAATCGTAGACCCAGGGCCTCCGGGAGTAAGGATTTACAAAATACCTGTTCATACCGGACGCACATGTACACGAGATAGTCCAGAGGTAGGGATTATACGTACACGTGTCGAAGGAGCAATCAGCGTGAAGTATGCTCAATATGGTCAACAAGACAACAACATGGGGCGGCAATTTTCGGCGATGATGCACAAACACACGGCGTTGACCCTGAACCAAACCACTTGATAAAGGTCGAGGAACGAGTTGGTGGTGGAACTCCTTAAACATTCCATACCTCAATGAATGCATCTAAATTATGTGTTGATGAACTTACGAATACGAGTATTCCCATCGGTAGAGCGTGAAGTTCACGAACTCAACAAACGCCGGGTCCGTGTTGTTATCTGTCCAATCAAGCGGTATTGACGTGGGGCGGAAAAGGCAGGTAGCACACGTTTCGCGGTGGCGGGTGTGAACCAGCTTAGCAAGTAAATCACCATGTTTGGCGTCTATGATGCTCATATCTCGCAGAATATATGGGGGGGCCTCGAGGATGTGCCTTTCATGACTTGCGAAACATGGCAGGTGCAGTTGGTCCGACACCCACGCTCGTTCCCCTACTAACCCTCGACCGACCTTCCGAGGGTTTTTGTACGCAACAAGGCGTTTGAAATTGTTTCACAAGCTATGGGTGAAACAGTATTAGAGCAACAAGGGTGGGAGAGTCAAAGTGACTGCAAGAACGAAATTCGCGTCCAGCCATATGATAGAAAATATGAAGCATCCCTGTACAGTTCGACAATCGACGCTCTGCGAGAGTAGCGAACTTCAAATGTTGAAAAAACGGGCGATGGGACGGTGTCATTTTGGAAACGGATACTTTGGACGTTTTCGCGCTTGGGTGGCGCACCCAAGAACTCACAGATGGCATTTCCGTTTAGGTGTCCGAGGACATGCCACATGTCCGTCAATGCTGCCGTTTCATGAAACTCCGTTCCAGTCAGCGTGCTCCCCTTCACCCAAAACCTCTCAGCCGAGGAGAACGCCGCATTGTACAGCCTTGTGAAGCTCGAAGAGTGAGCCACGACAACATCCCACTCTAAGATAGCGAGCGCATCATACTCCTCGAGGCGCCGAACCACATCATCGTCCAGAAACAGTTTGTAGAACATCACTGAAGAGCCTTTCGGATATACGTTTTCCTGTTCTCAAAAGCGGCAAGTGGGGAAGAGAAACATTGTCGTCAACCAGTGGGCATGGATGGGGCAGGCCTATCTTTCTCGACATTGGAGTCGTTTTCTAGCCGAGTAGGGGGGATTCCAGTCGGTACCATCGTTGTGGGTGTCGTCAGGATATGGAAGATGCTGTACAAGATTCGGAGAAGCGTTTGGTTGGTGGGGAGAAACTCTGTCGTTCGCCTGAAGTCCTCGCTTACAGTACATATATTCGTGCCTCTGGTCGGGTCTCCCGTGCCTTCTGTGGCTTCGCTAAAACGCCCATGTGACACCCAGCACATACGTCGCCATGGGTCGGCAGCTCACGGGTGAACAATGTGCCGCCCATGGGTACTTTGTTGGGCATGGTTGACCCATGCTTGACCCGTAGTCATGCCCATGAGCATACTCATGAGCATGCCAATTGGTAGCCCGCGGGCAGCCCATCGACGGCCCATGAGCAACCCATGGGAAGCCCCATGGGCGGCCTAGGAGAATCCTCCAACCAGAACTAGTGTCAGCGTACTCCATAACGATAGATTTTCTGCTTTGGAACGGGCATTATTATTGACCAAGCCCACACGATACGTGCCAGATTGACGGTAGTGACTAAGTTCTACGTTGCAGATGGCAAAGTTCTGGGTTGATATGCCCGGTGGCGAAGGTCTAGGTTGAAGTGTCCATGAGCGGTTTTGCAAACTGTCAGGAGTGTGGGAGATTGGGAGGTCGAAACGTGATGTCAAGGAATGTTGGCGAGCCTTCGCGACGTGCGAGATTCACGCATGGCGAGCCAACGCGCCTTGGTGTGTTGGACTGGCGGTTGGCGTTGACTTGCAATCTATCTTGTACTCACAGAAATCTACTTCAATCTGGTTGTTTGCTGTTGATATGATCCACGCCGTGTTCGTGCTCTCCACTGTCAGGATATTCGTTTAATCGATTACGACTCAGGTCGACACAGGAACATTTGGAAACCCTGATCTATGGCCTTCCTCACTGTCGAACCCCCGTGTATCAATATTCTTCTTTTCGTGTGTTACAGACGTTCTCACGACGCGCTCAGCTAAATTTTATTTGGCTTTGGATTTGTTTTCGACCTCTGTAAATCATCCGATATGGCAAGCTACGGTTAAGGATTGGCCTCCCGCACCCGACTGGGGCGGGCAGATGCATGACCGCGAGGGTTTCGGGAGACGCTAGGAATAAGAAGAAGGAGGACGACACGTTAGTGGCAACGTGGCAAGAAGGAACAGTGTATTGAGCCGCGATGAAGACATGAAGACGTGAAGACGTTCGCGAAGAGCGAGAGGGCACAGGAGGGTGAAGCATCGCCCCCCCCGCCCCCAGGGGCATAAGGTGTGATAGCCAAGTTGGTCTCAGGAAAGGCCGACGTGAGTTGCGCCGCTTTGGTCGATGGTGTCAAACATCTACATGTTGTACTGTGTAGTGCAGTACTTGGTGACAACAACCAAGACGCGCGTCCACATCCAGCCTTCATTCGGTGCGGCAGTAGTGAATTCATCCATTGTTTCGTGTAAGGTTTTTGACGATTAGCAACGATTATTACTTGATACAAATCATACTGCTGTTGTAAGAAGGAAAAAAAACGACCCGAAACCCGAGAAACGTTACAATTACAGTACATGGAGCGATTACAATATACTTTGAGTACATAACACCTCGCAGTCCCCATGGTAAGGAACCGAAAGTAGACTAAGTATATTGGGTGCGTGGACCACAGTATACAACACTCCATGTACGCCTCCTTTCAACCATAGACTATAGTCTACTCCGAGAAGTGGAGATTGTGGGATATCTCTGGACACATCCTTAACCCTAGCAATCGTTATCTGCGTTTGCTTTCTGCATGTTCTTGCATCACCCCGTGCCGCGGTGCTAACTTTTCCCCACTCCGGAGGGACGCCTCGTATCAATCAGCTACGACGTGTGTCGGCCTTTATCATGCAGTTGCGTGTGATTGAACGTGTGCATCTATTGCTGCGGATACTGCCGCCGCTGCGAATAACAGCGTGTGTGTGGATACATGCGTGCTTGATGATACAATATAGCCGAAGCTGCGCTACCCCTATCTGACCTGCGGTAGGTCTACAAGTACGGCAGACGCGTGCTGCGCGTCTATGTTCCGTGCTTTCTATCAGTTGCGGCGCGTGTAGGCCTTAATCATGAATCAAAATCATCGAGCTGCAGCAGTACTTAAAAGTACCTGTTGTATTTGTTCCCGTGCTATCTGACACTGTAGAAAGGAAAATGTGTCACGCCACCACGAACACCCTGCAAGTATATGGATAGCATGATTGGCGGAACAGAATACAAACATGCAGAGACCATGCCACTATATCGCAAAGCTCGCATGCTTCCGTAGCGCGTATTGGCGAGATAATCATGGGGCACGTCCGCAACGACGAAGGGAAATACTACCAGCACACGTCGCTACAAGTCAAGATGGCGATGGGGTAACCCCTCCTGTTGCGGGTTGTATGCATAGAGTATGCCCTCGACTGCTGCCCATTCAACACCAGCAATCGAAAATCAATATAATCAGCGAACTATTGCGCCTTGAAATTGTTTCTCCCGAAACAATATGGTATATACATACAGTCTACCGTGAGTTCCGCCGCCAACCCCAAAGCGCCCGCTAGTCATCTAGCGCAAAACGATAATAGTTGCACCGCATGCCACGACTGTTGTCGCCTTTCCTGCTCTGATTTACTTGTGATGGTGCGGTGTACGTTTGGCGTACCTCCCTTATCATGCTATCATGCTTCATCATGTTACATAAATACTCACAGAATGGCGGTCGTGTCGTGACCCAATTCGAGGTTTAAGGAATGGGAAACAAACAAAATGGTTAGTCAACACACAAATTCGGACTGGGGCTCCAAATTTTTCCATTTACGGGCGCAGACAGACATAGAATTAAAAAAATTTCCTGGAAACATGCTGCAGGAAGCTGCATTTGCATTTAAGCGGCTTCATATGATTGGCTGAGAGGCAACAGTAGTTCTCCTCTCCCACCGAACGAACTTCCCCTGACCGCAGTTGGTGCTGCTTTATTGTCGAGCGCTGCGTGACAGCTGCACCCTGCTGACACCGCTCTCTCTCACTGCTCTGCTGTTGAGTGTGCGTGCATGCAATGCGTGTGCGTGTCTTCTGTGCCGCCCCCCAAACGAAATCGCACTAGGACGTAGGTAGGGGAGAGGGAGTGATTGTACTAGCCGGCAGCCTCGGCACGAATTGCATTGTCGTATTTCAAGCGTTCGGGAGATAAGACGTTGTTATTGGAACGGGGGCACATCAAGTCAAACTCTCTCTCTCCATGCTAGCAGAGACCAGCAGAGAATAATCTTCCGCGGGAAGGACGCGCGCGTCAACACCGGGAGGCCAAGTGCGTGCTCTTCTTCCTGTCTGTGTGCTCCTCTTTGATGGCGGTGCTTCCACCACCACCATTACGTCATCGGTTGTCGCTGTTTCCGCGGTTCCGGCGCTCGCGCTCCTCTTCCCCCTCGCCTCAACCTGTGTGTAACGGGCAGCTGTTGCTGACCGAAAGTCGCGCAAACAAGCCCAACTTGGCTTTCTGACCGTGAAGCCTCCCTCTTGTTGGTGCCGCGCCAACTCCAGGGCCTTTTGGCTGGGCGCTGGCCTCTTCTTTGGCCTCTAGGACTGCTGTGTGTGCGTGGGTGTGGTGCCTGATATGGTAAATCGAAGAATACTGCCGAGTCAGAAAATCGTCAAACCAATTCCACATAGCGAGCCTCCCTCCGCTGTTAAATTTGAATATTTTTTCTTTATCTTGGGTTTTGGTGAGACTGTCAGGAACGATCCTCAGAATGATGGCTTAAATCAAAATGTATTTGCTCAGTTCGGAATATTTTTGAGTCCGAAAGAATGTAATACTCCGAGAAATTGTGTTTAGAGTGTCGTGGATACGACCGAAAACTTGCGCATCTTCATGGAATTCCTCCTGCGACGGGACGAAGGGCACTTCCATGCGACGCCACCGGGCCAAGTGACACGCAGGGACTGTGGACCAGTCTTATCAAAGGCACCCACCCGCAGTCATGAACGAACGTGTTTTCTTAGTTGTATTGTTTCGGATACATGCGGTCAATGCACCCACCCCCGAAACAGACAAGCAATTGACGCGTACACATGCTGTGTCGGCCAAGTGCGTCCAAATGCATCGTACGCACGAGGCGTCGGAAACGATTCTTGAAATTAGACTACTTGCCTTGATAGCAGCATGTAAAACGCGGAGATCAAGAAGTGCACGTCCGCACGGCAGCACCAGCAGCACCAAGTACAGCGGTAGTAGGTGATTGATGATGGATCAGAGGCTTTTTTGTTCACGCCGTCAAACAGCAGTCAAACTCGTTCCTCCCGCGTTGCTACAATACACAGCAGAGAGTCCTGTCCTGCATGCATCACATGTAAAGTTGCAATGGTAACCTCCGTGTGATGGTTTAGGCCCCAACCACATTCATTTATCAAACTGCGTCTGCTTCTCTGTTTCCGTACCTTGGAATATGTGTTTCTACAGCAGCATCCAAATAACGATCATATCCACATTACATACGACCCTCTTCCGCTGTATCCATCTCAGCAAACAATCCCACCACAGCGAGAGAGACCGGTACACACACGACAATGAGCAGTGTCCAAAAGAGCGTGTGGCACCGGACTGTCGGTGCGGGCCCCACCATCCATGACAGACACGCGACCTTGCGTCAAGCTGTGCCATGGGTTTGTTGCTGCTGCAGAACTATCCACGAACCACCTTGATTCGCCGAGGTCTCCCTCCCAAGTTGTTGTCCTGCTGTCCATGTATGTATGTCCACAAATATTTCGTTCTTTCGGTGGAAACTTTAGAGATTACGATTCCGGTGGAATATTGTACTAGGATTCGAAAAAACACCGGCGACACTTGTCGTGCCATGATGTATTACATATTTAAAGTGTAGGGAAAAATATACCAGTACAAGAGCTCAAGACGCGGGGGACTACCACCCCCCCCGTCCTTCGATTGCGCCGCCGCTCTCCCTGTGAGGTGGGCACGAACGTTATTGGGAATGTCATATTAGTGTGCACTGCCGCCCTCAGTGGTCTGTGGTGTTGAGACTGGTGCTATGTTATCCCAGGAACAGCAGATGAAATAGAACCATGTACTAGATATATCCGTCCCGCAAGCCCCCCAGGCAAGCTGATCATCAACACGCAAGCCCCTCAGTCAATTGCCGGGAGCACACTGCCGTGTGCTCACCCGCAGGCCCCGCACGTGGACCTCAACCGCATACATACCCATCACACACATAGTTCCCATACGCGGATCCGCCACAGAAGATGCACAGATCGGACTCATACCCAAGTACCACAAACAGCCCCCCTACTTGATACGATGTACGATCTTGCGACCCTTCACGCGTAGTCAGCCAACACAGAAAAACACCTCTTGACAAAACATATTCAACAAAACTGGCGACGCATTCAACACAAAGCGTTTCTATCAGAAAATAATCTCAAACCGTTGGCACGAAAGAATTATTTTCAGAAGAGTACCGAAAAATATTATTTGGGCACTTGTGGAAAAAACTTCAAAAGAGTGGGCACCAAATCCTCTTACAAAACAAAACAAAACTCAACTTCTTGACAAATCAAAACGAGTATTCGGAAGGCACATCAACAATCCCATTCATTAATCGTCAAAATTNCCTCTTACAAAACAAAACAAAACTCAACTTCTTGACAAATCAAAACGAGTTTTCGGAAGGCACATCAACAATCCCATTCATTAATCGTCAAAATTTGTCAAATCCTTCCTCCAATACAATGTCCAAGGACCAAATCCTAAACAGCGCGCACTCGCTAAGCGGTACCGTTGCTTATGTCCAAGAAACGACAGAAAACATGAGCAGGCATCCACGCAACTAGCCCCCCTGCTGTCAGCTCCCAAAGTTCGCCCCGAGCCAATATCTCCATGCCAACAGCCCCCTTGCTTTACCGTTCACCTAACAAACAAGTGGGCGCGACCAGAAAAGAAACCAATTCGATTGCTGCTCATGCCCTCTAGAAATATGGTCATGCATGACATCATGACATCCCCCCATGGTTTTGGATGCAGGAGCAGCAAAACATGCGATACAAACGAAAAACAAAGAAAACACGCAACACACAGGGCATCAAACTCCAGAAAAAGTTCGTATCGCATGCAAACTGTCTCAACTGGAACTCCAAAAGCCCCACTGCTCCCTGATCGGCATGCCTTCATGCATGTCAACCAACGCGCTATTATCCCATTTCGTGCGCGCGGCCAGAAACACACCGCAGAGAGCGACCACTTAACTCAGGACCTCACACATAAACCAAAGTATTGGAACATTCCAGTTCTTAGAAAAAAAACGCGACTGAACGTACTCCCTCCCAAGAACACGGAAATAGTACGAAGCATTCAGCTGCAAGGTATAACGCGATTGAAAATATACCAAGAACCTAGGGCAAAACAATACTACCCACGTGCTGCTTCCTATTCCACAGGTTGTGGCAATGATCATCTTGTCGCAGCGTACAATTAATTATTATTGTCATGGAACATACAAAAGAAAAAAAAAAACGCACACGCCGTGGCACACACGTGTTTTATGTATCAAAGTGCACGGTGCGCTGGCAAGGGAAAAACAGAACGCACAAAAATAAATGCGAAGCCAAAAAACGAGGCTAAAACGTATATGCCTGCTCACAAAACCGGAAAAAGTCGTAAACGTGTCATATGTTCTCCCACTTGGCTGTAATAAGGTGAGGTCGTCGCTGTCACCTTGTCCTCCCCGTTCCCGGTCGACTCAAGGGCGCTACCGCTGCTGCCGCCGCTGCCATCGCCGCCGTTGCCGTTCCCCGCCGCCACGACCGTCACGAGTTCAGGCGCATCACGGCTTCCGGTGACGTCGCTACTGCCGCCTCTACTACCGCCGCCGTTGTCGCCGCTGCCGCCGACGAGGCTCTCGCCGAAGCCGCCGCTGCCGCCTGCTGCTGCCGTCGGAGCTCTGGCCGAAGCAGCCACTCCCGTCGCTTCTCCTGCTGCAGCCGGTGTCGCCGCCGGAGCTCTGGCCGAAGCCGCCACTCCCGTCGCTGTTGCGTCGCTGTTGCAGCTGCCGCTGTTGCCGACGTTGCCGCCGCCGGAGCTGCCACTCCCGTTCCTGCCCCTATCGAAGGGGTACGCCGACCCTGGTACTGCCCCCCGTCTCCTAGCGCCACACGATAATGTCGTACCGGGGTCGAACGGGTGCATCGGGGCTCCACTCCAGGTTTGATCCAACCCCTTTCCCCGCTCCCATCGCCGCCGCTGTCCTCGCTGCTGCAGTTGCTGCTACTGCTACTGCTTATGCTGCTGTTGCTCACGTCCCCCCGAGCATATGGACTATCAAGCTCCTCGAGGACTGGCAATGGCATGATTGTCGCCGCACCAACCGCTTCCTCCAAGTCTTCGTCACATACCTCCGTCACCAGTGCCGCCGCCGCCGCCCCTGCAGCCGTCTGGACACCCGACGCCAATGCGAAGACCGGGGACGCCGCTGCTGTTGTCGCCGTTGCCGTAACCCCCATCACCGATGTCGCTACCGCCGCCGCTGCGGCCGTCTGGAAACCCGAAGCCAACGCGGCGACCGGGGACTCCGCTGCTGCTGACGCCGCTGCCGTTACCCCCGTCACCGCCGTCAACACTGCCGCCTCTGCGGCCGTCTGTACACCCAACGCCAACGCGGCGACCGCGGACGCCGCCGCCGCCGATGCTGCTGTCGGAGACGGAGCTCTGACCGAAGCCGTCCGCACCACCTCCGCTCCCGCCGATGCTGCTGTCGGTGACGGCGCTCTGGCCGAACGCGTCCGCGCCGCCGCCGCTCCTGCCGATGCTACCGCCGCCGCCGCCGTCAACACTGCCGCCTCTGCGGCCGTCTGTACACCCAACGCCAACGCGGCGACCGCGGACGCCGCCGCCGCCGATGCTGCTGTCGGAGACGGAGCTCTGACCGAAACCGTCCGCACCACCTCCGCTCCCGCCGATGCTGCTGTCGGAGACGGAGCTCTGACCGAAACCGTCCGCACCACCTCCGCTCCCGCCGATGCTGCTGTCGGTGACGGCGCTCTGACCGAAACCGTCCGCACCACCTCCGCTCCCGCCGATGCTGCTGTCGGTGACGGCGCTCTGGCCAAACCCGTCCGCGCCGCCGCCGCTCCTGCCGATGCTACCGCCGCCGCCGCCGCTGCGGCCGTCTGTATACCCATTGCCGACGCGTCGACCGGAGACGCCGCTGCTGCTATTGCCGCTTCCGACGAATGCTTGGGTTGTTGTGATTCCGCGGACGGCGAAAATACAACAACGGGATACGATCTAAGCATGTGTTCCTCCCTTACACGTCTACTGCTGTATCCGCCCTCCATGAGATTCAGCTCATCGCGTTGCCGTACTACTGCAGGTGCTACACGTGATGTCGCGGGCAGCTGGGGAGAGCGAGTGGCGGAGTGTGTGTTTACGTTGAGAGAAGCTACGCTGGCGGGGGCTTTTACCGGCAAATACGGTGCAGACGAACCGTTAGCAGCCCCCCCCCCCTTCTCACCAACGAACACCCAACCACGCACCTGTCCACCTGCACCGCCGGTGAAGCCGTCCGCTAGCTGTTGTTGCCGCGACTGTTGCTGAGTGTCACCGCCGTACACCCCGCCTGGCTGCTGCTGCTGGTGCTGCCGACACACAGACACGTCGCCAAACTCGCCGTTCGTCCGCTGCTGCTGGAACGGTCCGCGGGCGAAAGTTGGAGCTGTACCAGGAACGCCGTTGCAAGACCGTAGAAGTTCTGCTGTTGACGAGGCTGCTGCTGTAGCATGGGCTGCTGCTGCACCGATGGCTGTGGCTCGAACCTCTGCTGCACGCACGGTTGTTGCCGCTGCTGCTGAAAAGAACACCCTCTGCCAAACACGCCGTACAACGGTTGCTGTACGGGAACACCTACGCAGGAGTGCTGTAGACCATGCTGCTGTTGTGACGACAAAAACCTCCCCAACAGTCCCGCCGAAAATTTCCACCGCCGACATGAAGAGCGTGGGGGTCACCGGTCGGCGCTGCCGTCCGCCGCGCAACATTCTTGAGGTCCTTCTCGGCGCGCAGGCTACGCACAAGATTCTCCAAATCCTTGCGCGTGAGCGATCTGTTGGTCATAATGAGAATGTAGACCTGTTCGTAGTCGGCGGAGAGGTTCCTTCGAAGCATCGCGAGGACTTCTCTATCCGTGATCGCATCGCCGTTGACGGCGCGGAGAGTAGACAACACTCCGTCGAACCTGAGAAAGTACTCCTATGGGTCCTCTCCAAGCTGCATCTTCATGTTCGTGAGAGACAGCTTCAGTGCTTCCTGCTCGGAGTCACTCATGGGCAGGCAGCACTGTTGTGCAGCCTCCCACGCCCCAGACACAGTCCAAACGGCAAGGATTCTAGCNGGGTCCTCTCCAAGCTGCATCTTCATGTTCGTGAGAGACAGCTTCAGTGCTTCCTGCTCGGAGTCACTCNATCGCATCGCCGTTGACGGCGCGGAGAGTAGACAACACTCCGTCGAACCTGAGAAAGTACTCCTATGGGTCCTCTCCAAGCTGCATCTTCATGTTCGTGAGAGACAGCTTCAGTGCTTCCTGCTCGGAGTCACTCATGGGCAGGCAGCACTGTTGTGCAGCCTCCCACGCCCCAGACACAGTCCAAACGGCAAGGATTCTAGCCTGAAAGTTTGCCCCGTTCGTGGCGCGCATCAAGTACTCAAACGCATACTCATGATCGCGAACGGGACGCTCACCGTGCAAGCGGACGTTTTCGCTCCTTGGCAGCCTGTTGAGGAGTCAGATGCGTTGGTCTGGACTCGCCGACTTGGTGAGTGTGTGTGATAGATCTTCGCGGGCGAGGAAGAGCTCGAACAGCGACTTGAACAGTGAGAAGTTACCGTCGTACACCGGTGGCTTCCGGTCCTTCCGCACGTAATCGCAGTCACGCTGCTGCTGCTCCCGATCATCAAAAAAACCAGCCGTCCCCCCGGCTCCAAAAGTAGCCGCCCCTCCGGCAGCTCCATCCCTGCTATGGTACCCAGGCGCATAGCCAGCGCCGCTTATCCTATTGTTACCTGCCGCATACCCGGCATCACCCACCGTATCTCTAGTAGCGTCCTCCGCTAAACTCCTCTCCTCTGCTTCCTCAACTCTCCCCTGCAGATCCGCCATCTTAGCTGCCGCGGCTGCCGCTTCCCCCGCTACACACTCGGCTGCACTTTCGACTTCCTGCTTCATCTTCTTCATTTCTCTTTCTTATTCTTTCCCTCGTGCTTTCGTCATCGCCGAACCAACACCTGGCCTAGCTAGGCTCCACTCGATATCGTCTTAGTGTGCCCTGCTGCCCTCAGCGGTCTGTGGTGTTGAGACTGGGTGCTATGTTATCCCAGGAACAGGAGATGAAAAAGGACCATGTATTATATACATCTGTCACGCAAGCCCCTCAGGCAAATGCCGGGAGCACACCGCCGTGTGCTCACCCGGAGGCCCCGCACTTGGACCTCGACCGCACACATATCCATCACACACATAGTTCGCATACGCGTATCCGCCACAGAGGATGCACAGATCGGACTCATATCCAAGTACCACAAAGACGCCAAATGAATATAATAGCAAGTGGGACGCTCCTTCCTGGCTGTGAAAAGATATGAATATCTGCCGCAGACAGACAGGCATAGATAGAGTTGAAATCTCACAGGAAATTGGTGCGATGATGAGATTGACGCGTTCTCGCGAAAAACCACNCATCGCCGAAC
Organism: Ectocarpus sp. CCAP 1310/34; assembly: GCA_902602495.3. Lineage (NCBI taxonomy): Eukaryota > Phaeophyceae > Ectocarpales > Ectocarpaceae > Ectocarpus > Ectocarpus sp. CCAP 1310/34. The sequence continues at coordinate 10,740 of CACKRE030005004.1, read as the reverse complement.
CAACACCTGGCCTAGCTAGGCTCCACTCGATATCGTCTTAGTGTGCCCTGCTGCCCTCAGCGGTCTGTGGTGTTGAGACTGGGTGCTATGTTATCCCAGGAACAGGAGATGAAAAAGGACCATGTATTATATACATCTGTCACGCAAGCCCCTCAGGCAAATGCCGGGAGCACACCGCCGTGTGCTCACCCGGAGGCCCCGCACTTGGACCTCGACCGCACACATATCCATCACACACATAGTTCGCATACGCGTATCCGCCACAGAGGATGCACAGATCGGACTCATATCCAAGTACCACAAAGACGCCAAATGAATATAATAGCAAGTGGGACGCTCCTTCCTGGCTGTGAAAAGATATGAATATCTGCCGCAGACAGACAGGCATAGATGGAGTTGAAATCTCACAGGAAATTGGTGCGATAATGAGATTGACGCGTTCTCGCGAAAAACCACCGATGATGGAACGAAGAGTTAACAGAAAGGTATTCTCATCGTGGAGGACACCCCGGCCGCAGACGTGCGTGCGACGATGCCGAGCTCGGCGCATTTCTCGACGAGACGAACGGATCAGTGCTCAGCATCCGCATGGGGCGTGAAATTGCTGGCAATGTTCTCGGGCTTAGCGCTTCGTGTGGTGTTTGTTTGGAGTGGGAGGGAGAAGGTTGCTTGTACGTAGCGTTCGGCATAAGTCCAAAGGCAGTCTATCTCGTGAAGCGGCGGCACTTTTCTTTTGTCACGGTGTGATATCAAGGCAAGCATCATACGCCTGCAGTTCGATAAGCGTACCTTGGACGTGATACACACAACGCAGAGTTTTTTTGCGTGTCGCCGGGGGAAGGGGCACCCAAGCATGGAGGTGCTACGAACAAGAGGCAAGTAGGTTTGGTCGGAGCTCAATTTCGTTAAGTTGAGTCTCCGTATGCACAAGAATGTGGGCTTGACCAGGTACATCCAAGTTGCGTGAACCTGAAGGCAAAGGTTTCGATTTTCTGGTTGTGAAGGAATGGGTTTATGCTTTTTGTTTGGGTCATTTTTCTGCTACATATTCATAGATTGTGTGGTTCAGGATGCGTTCTGAGTTGGTTGTGCACGTCGTGACTACGTTTCGCAATGTCTAAAATGGTCGTCCAAGTTTGGGTTGTGAGCCCCAATTTTGTGGATTTTTATTGATGGATTGGGTTTTGGGATGCATCCTACTGTAAATGGTGTCGATAAGCGATTATTGTTTTTGTACTTGTAGGAGCACCAAATGCTGCTGCGAGGGACGCGTCAAGAAGATATATCAAAGCAACATTCAAAAGGAAAATCTCATTGTTCTCGGCGCCGTAAATGNCCCCAATTTTGTGGATTTTTATTGATGGATTGGGTTTTGGGATGCATCCTACTGTAAATGGTGTCGATAAGCGATTATTGTTTTTGTACTTGTAGGAGCACCAAATGCTGCTGCGAGGGACGCGTCAAGAAGATATATCAAAGCAACATTCAAAAGGAAAATCTCATTGTTCTCGGCGCCGTAAATGCAACTGCCATTGGCGCTACAGGGTTTTCCCAGGGTGTCTACCCCGCGAGGGTCCCTGATTGGCAGGGTAACCACAGGGTGTGGGATCGGTACCCTGACAGGGTACCGACCTTGCAGCCGGGTCAAGCCTGCAAGGTAGTCTTTAGGTTGACCTCGCCAGGGTGACATCTCCCCGCCCTGGCAGCGTAGCCGAATGGCTGCAGGCGTAAGTGCTACGGCGGGAGGTTGATATGTCGGCGGCGAAGTTCTAGGATGAAGTGCCCACGACGTGGGCACTTCATGGGACGTCCATGGGCGTGCCCACCGGTCACCCATAGGCAGCCCATTGGCCGCCCATGAACGGCCTATGAGGGGCGGCCAATGACGTGCCCATGGGCGGTTCATGGGTGACGCGTGAGTGTCTATTTGCAAACCTTAAGTATGTGGGAGATTGTGTGGGACGGACGAATGTACATTCTCAGCACACACAGGCATGTATGTGATAGCACCGGTATGACATGTTGGCTGCACCGTGTTATCCCATATGATCAGGACACGGGTCGCGTGGAAAGTGCCTCACAGGAAATACTGAGTCTTTGGCGTAGATGCGAAAATGTGTGTGAGCTCTTGATGCGAGGTAGGTGTGGTTGACAGAAATATGGGCGGGATCACACATACATACATGGTTGGGCGGCACGCAGGCCTCCAGCCCTGACACAAGCAGTGGGTATCTTTGGTACCGTCATGGCCCTGGATCATGGCCGGGACGTGGCCGAAACAAGGCCAACATCGTGACCCGGGCAATGGACCGGCAATGGACCATTCGATGACGGGATCACGATGTTCCTTCTCACTTTCACGAAAATGCCAGAATGAGAAAATGGATCAACGGCCGCGAAAGACGAACACACAGGCATGTCACAGCACCGGTATAACACACAGGCTGCCCTATTTCTTCTGAGATCATCATGATACTGGTCTAGTCAGGATCTTGTTGAGCATACCGTGTCTCGGGTGTTGACCCGAAGAGATGCGTGCGAGCTCTACACGGGCATTTATTTTCAACCACACTNCTTCTGAGATCATCATGATACTGGTCTAGTCAGGATCTTGTTGAGCATACGGGTCTCGGGTGTAGACCCGAAGAGATGCGTGCGTGAGCTCTACACGGGCATTTATTTTCAACCACACCTTTGTACCGCCTAAACTGGAAAAAGAGGCCCCTCTTCGTGCCATTATTGTACTAACAGGTATTCGAAAAACATCTGTGGGAAATTTGGACCACGCGTATCGTGAAGAACCCTCACACGCTACATGCGGACAACAGTCCAATTCACCAAGGTGTACAACGAGTCAGCGGTTAAATGCTAGCAGAAATGGTTGGCCAATGAAAACGTTTGCTTTCAATATAATTCAACATATCCCACAACTTTCCAACACACCAATTGAATTCACAAGAAGCACCGGCATTTTTTTTAATTTCGTCAGTGTGACCCCAACGAGTCCATCTCTATCGAAGAAAAGAGTCAAAGACACTGTAGATTGGAAATGAATCCATAGCGTCAGCGAAATGACTGTTTTCCACGATTTCTCAAGCAGCACACCGTAGTGATATCTTCCCCCTGGGTAACAGGGTTAAGAAGACAGTTTTGTAGCCGTCTCGTGTATCTATCTTTGTGCTACGCTGAAGTGGTGTGGAGGGAACAGGTTGGGTAGTTGGTTCATCGGGTGTGTGAATATGGGCATGGTGTGCATTTGACAAAGCCGGATATGTCAGGTTTTTGCCTACGTAGCAACGTGTCGTTGTTTCAATGTGTACGGGGTCACGCGAGAACATATTTACTCCTCCCGTGTTGTTCTGAGTCATGATGTCCATTGATGGGTTGGTATGGGTATAAAGTGGGTTTATAATGTAGATCGTAGAGGACGTACACAGTGGCAGGTAATGTGGTGAGCCGTAGCTCGTTCTTACTTGTAACAAGGTTTTCGTGTGATTGAGAGCGAAGTTTCTGATTGAGAGCGAGATTGCGCGATGCGCCGTAGCTGGACTACCGCTGAGAGGTGGAGCTTGCTGCGTGACTTGAATTGAAGGCCTGGCCCGTAGCTACAAGCCGATACCCTGGTCATCCTGTGGGCGTCTCTCGTTGTGGAGCTACAGCGGGGAGCAGAATCTACAGCAGAGCTCACCGCCCGCGATCAAATCGCCCTGAAACAGTTTGAGGCAGGAATAGACAATCTGGGGAAATCTAGCAACTTGTCTAGCTCCTAGCTGCAGCATCCGATCACGATGACACGCATATGCTCGTGACGCTGCTGATGAGACCTTCAATTTGCGCCGCTTCTTGGAAGAGCCCGCCCCCTACTTCCCAAGAAATGGCAAGAGGCTTCTGGACCCGAAATTTCAATTTTTTTGGCTCCCGCTCTCAATCGTATACTCCGCTCTCAATCAGGCGAAAACCCTGTTTTGTGCCGTTAGCAGGTAATGTGGTGGTGAGTTCAACAGCAGCATCAGTCCCCAAGAAAAACAATGAACAACGGATGATGATTTTTTTTTTCGAAACCGGGCCTCAACCTTGGGAACATTCGTTTGACAAACCGAAACAGTGGCATAGTCAAATGCAACATGCTTGTATCAACAATTGTTACCGTTTGCTGTGCTACATTCTGCACAGCACTAGCATCTAAAGCTCACACTTTCTCTTCATATCTACATCCGAGACTCTGCACGCTCAGACAGATCCTTACTACATCAGTGCCCTGATGATCTCAGATGAAACGGTGCCACGTGTAGGTCCTTCCAGTGCGGTCACATGCCTGTGTGTTCGTCGCACGAGGCCATTACTTTCTTTCTTCGTTATGTCTTGTGTCGGGGCTGGAGACCTCCATGCGACACAACGAAATGTGTGATGTGTACAACCACACTCAACTCGCATGTCTAGTACCAGAGCTTACGCATATTTTCGCATCTACACCAAACACTCAGAGTATCCAGAGAGATGCGCCCCACACCAGTGTCCTGATGATCTGGCAAACCACCGTGCAGCCAACGTGTCGTACCGTGCTGTCACGTGTTACCTGCTAGGTGCTGTGTATTCGGTCCCACACGGCCGTTCGCTTGTTGTCCGGCCTCTTCAATGGCGGCGCACCGCATGCAGCCCACAGCTGCTTCTGTACAAACACACATCCGAGAACATGTTCGAACTGTACAGCTTCACGTCCGGCGTTGCTCACCACGCTCTTCCCTGACACCGCCAAAGTTCTTCATCGCTCTGCTCCTCTCCTGACACCGCCAAGACATGGCTCGACTACTGGTTGCTGCATATGGGAGGCTATTTCCGAGGCGGTAGACATGCGACTCTCCAGGCATGAATGTAGGCCTGTTCTACGCTGTCTTCCGAAAACTCATCTGACTCACTCTCATGATGTTTTCTCAATGAACATGAAAAACTCTATCTTTGTTTTCGACCTGCCGGCGCTACTAGCGTAGGGTCTGAATGGTACACACCTCTGGGGTGAGATTTCCCGTGATGACCTTGGTGCTTCGAAAGCAACCTGATGCCTCGCGTGGCACTTGGGAGAGTAGATCGGTGGTGCTTTCAACAGCCTCTGCCTTGTAGATTATTAGGTCCATGTTGGTCAGCGTGTTGGAGTAACAAGTCGTTGGCCACTTTGACATTGCTGTCATGGCCAGAGCTGCATCACCATCGTGGATTGGCAGAACGATGGCCAACAGTGGTTCTTGAGTGTCAAGAATTCCATTGTTGAACCCTTGAAATTCAGAGGGGTGCCGCTTACATAACCACGTGATGACTCCGACCGAATAGGCGGCCACCATGATCAGTATTAGGATCGTTCGCCTCAACGCTGGTACCATGCCGCCGTTGCACTCGAAGGGCGCCACTTTTCGTCCGTCAAAACCCCCACCAGGGACGAAATTCGACGCGGTAGGGAATCGTCCCCCCTCTAGTTGATGCGCTCTGTTCCTTCGTGGTCCAGACCTCCAACCATACAACAGGCCCTAGGCAGACGTAAAGCGTGGGACGCAGGGGTGGCAAACATTTGGGGTGGTCTCAGAGCGTAAACTCCGCTGCAGCGGCAATCTGAATCCGGTGGCAAAAATNGGGTGGTCTCAGAGCGTAAACTCCGCTGCAGCGGCAATCTGAATCCGGTGACAAAAAAGAGCTAGCAAACGAGATGTTGACTGTGGAACAATGTACCTCCCGGTCACTGGAATATGACAGTCCTTGTACCCTGCGTTTAGAAAGATGCAGGATTCTGCCGAATGGTGCCTAAAGAGCGCGTGACTCAGAATCAAACTGCCGTGACACCCTTGGGGACGGTCGTAACCCGAAAAGAGAGGGTGTCAAAGTTGGGCTGACATGAGGGCTCTTGCTCTGCCGTCCATGCCGAACCCAAGCGGTTCGTACTGTATATATTACGGTAGGCCCGGAAACCTCCTACAGGTGGGGGGACATCACCCCGCCACCCCTCCTGTTCCGTACCCTGCACACTGAAATCGACCTAGTGAGTCCCTCGCGGGCGAACCAGGCCACAACAGATAGTAGGCGGGTGGTGTCCCAAGGTGCAACTCACCGGCGCGCCGGCTCAGTGTGGCGGTGAGGATGCACAGACGGTGGTAATGGCGAGAGGTGTGTATGGACACTGTTCCCGCGGCAATAATGCAAAGCGGCAAACTGCACCTGGCAACCACCGTCGCGGAAAGCGTGGCCCACGAAGCTGGAGGAGTAGAGAGATTCGTAAACACCACGTCAGTAAGCACCGCTCGCGGGAGAAGGGAGACAACCGCGGGCACCGCGGGGAGGGAGTGCTGCACCCTCCTCGTCAAAACACCACAGGCAAGAACCGAGCTCTGCAGAGATGGATTGATGCGAGGAAATTCGCCGCTCGGAAAATACGGAAGAAAGCACACTCACAACTCGAGGTGGACCGAGAGAGACACGAGACCGCAGCAGCCGTCAAGGCGGATGCGAAGAAGAAAGCACGAGAGGGCGACCCATCGTTCGGCACGTTCAACACACGCACGCTCCCCTACAGCGGAAGGAACCCCATCGGTTACAACGTGATGACGGTCATGCAGATTTGTTCCGCGACCGGCTGTGATGTGATAGGACTTCAGGAGACCCGACGAGAGGGGCAAGGTTCAATTGCACACGACGGGTACGTGATCATCTGGAGTGGCGCCCGTGCTGGCACCAAGGACAAGAGGGGCGTACACGGTGTGGGCATAGCGATCAAGGAGGCCATGTGGGAGAGTGTGGGCGAGGAAGGTAGGACGGTGGAGTGCATTAGCCCGAGGCTGATGAAGGTGCGTCTACAAATTGGCCGCACCTGCGGAGTAACTTTCGTGGTGGGGTACGCCCCCACGGAAACTGTCCGCACCACCGCGGGCGGTGATGTTAACGCCAAGGACTCCTTCTGGACTGCTCTCGACGCAGCGATCCGGGAGGTTCACAGCCGTGACCATCTCGTGGTGCTAATGGACGCCAACGCACGCACTGGTAGGAGGCGAGACGGGTGCTGCGATGCCAAGATTATGGGCGCGTACGGACGCGACATTATGAACAACAACGGGGAACGACTCCTTGGACTGGCGTCAGACAACCAACTCTCCCTGACCAACACCTACTTCCGGACACCGAAAGGTGGAGTGCAGCACACATTCCAGAGCTCCAACAAGGGAAAGGAGAAGTACCGCCTCGACTTCATCCTCATGCGTCAGACGGACCGGCGTTTCGTGCGTAATGTCTCGGTCAAACGTGTCGACTTCAAAGACTCTGACCACAACCTCGTGCTTACGACTGTCCGCCTCCCCCCCCGTGTCGCACCCAACCGACGAGTGCGGGGGAACAGCGGAAGCAGCCGGATCCGTATCGACCTCGAGCGGTTTAGGAAGGACAAACACCTACGGGTCGCCTTCCAAGACAGNTTACGACTGTCCGCCTCCCCCCCCGTGTCGCACCCAACCGACGAGTGCGGGGGAACAGCGGAAGCAGCCGGATCCGTATCGACCTCGAGCGGTTGAGGAAGGACAAACACCTACGGGACGCCTTCCAAAACAGGGCCTCCAGCCGCCCTCCGCCCACGGCGCTCAGGCGGCCAACGGGAGAGACCGCCGCCGAGCTGACGGCTACGGTGATGTCGGCCGCTGCTGAGACCGCGCCGCTGGCGAGGTGCGCACGAGGGCAGAGAGGCTGGTACACGAGCGAAGCGCAGCGCAAGATCTCCGAAGCGTCTAAGGAGATTAAGGCGGCGCAGCAGCAACTGCGTGGGGCCTCCAAGAACAGCGCCTGCGAGGCGACCCTGAAGGCGATGCTCAAGGCGGCGCGGAAGAAGCGCAGCATCGCGAGGTGGAGAGCACTAGAAACGTTCTTCGAGGGCTATGTACGGCAGCTCGAGAAGAAAAGCCCA
>CACKRE030005003.1:259002-275560 GCA_902602495.3 Ectocarpus sp. CCAP 1310/34 | reverse complement strand
ACACGGTGCATCGGCTGGAGCAAGCGGAAACGCTCCGACCGCCCCCTGCCCTATGCCCAGGCCCTCATCCAGGCAGGCTGCGAGGAAACCATCGAGGCCACCGTGCGCAAACGTGACTGTGTTTCGCGGGCTTTGTTATGCGCATAGAGGACAGCCGCCTCCCCAAGCGCATGCTGTTAGTAGCGATGGCGGGGGGCGTGGGATACCGGGGCGGGCAGGAGAGCGACTGGGTGTCTCGTAAAGGAGAGGACCTCGTGGCCTTCAACATGGGAGACGAAAAGGAAGGGGGTAAATGGAAAGAGAGCGCCAAGGACCCGGAGGTGTAGTACAACAAGGTCGAGGACGGGGCGGCATGGTTCATGAGGAAATGGCACATGCAGGAGGCGGAAGCGTCCACGAAGCGCCAGCGCACGAGGGAAGCAGAATCAGAGAGTACGGCCATCTCAGGACTGAAGCGAAAGAGAGCCGGGGAAGCGGCGGTGAGGGGGGAAGAAACGGCGACCGGGCACTACTGTAGAAGCGAGTAGGGCGGCCGAGGCAGCACTTGTGGCGAACTACATATGTACCCGGCTGATGTTGTTGCGCCCTGTTTCGCTCCCTGCTGTATGGTATACTCCTTTGTGTATGTCCTTTGTATTGCCTTCGGCCTCTGTGTTGTGTTTCTTTTTTGCGTGACCTCCCTGCCTACTCTGCTGTGTTGGGTACCTTGATCTCGCTTTGCTGTTGCCTTTGTTTTTGTACGTCTGACTGTCTGCCCATCTGCCGCTTCTTCGTCCTGTTTGCTCTGTTACTCCCATGCCCTGGTGCGTAGTGCCTGGTGCTGGTACGTTACCCTTTGATTTTTTCTTTGGGCGGGTGTGGGAAGCGTCATCCTTTAGTTTAGTTTTATTTATTTTGATCGGTTTCCGAGGGATCTTTTCTCGAACGGTCGGTGCGATAACTGTTCTTTGCTTTCCATCATTTTGTTTTCTTTTTCCGAGTGGTTTGTACCCTTTTTTTGTTTGTTTTTTCCGCGGCGTTATATGTGCCGGGTTTTGAGACCACGGGCTCCCCATTTTTTGTGGACTATAGAGCTAATGTGAGAAACAACAACAACGTTAACTTACTCTAACAAGGTTCACTCCAATAATGCCCACATGTCATTAGAAATCGCCGACCGGTATTCTGGAGTCCTCCACTCCCTCTGCGCGCTGTGCGAGGTAACAACTGAGACTGGGATTCACCATCACGGGCCGGAGAGAAAGAGGGACACCCCCTTGCTTCAATCTTGGTACTTGTGTAACTTTAGGTGAAGTTAACCTGTGACCCCGGGAATCGACCGCGTCGCGTGTTGGATCAGTACGGACAAACGAATGCACTGGGTAGAGAGAGATCGGAACGGTTTAATGTGAAGCCAACAACAACAACAACTTCACAACGCAAGCACAAAGACCATCTGGCACAGAAATAGAGAGAAATAAAGAGAGAAATAGAGAAAACATTTCTGCAGATAGATAGATTTGTTGTGTGATATTAAGAAAAAAAAATAATAGACATCAGCGGTAAACGTCGATTGTTATCCTGATACATGCTGCCGGCAAGCACACGACTTCGAAGTCGAATAGGGGCTGTGCTCACTTTCGTCCGTATAGGAGTTGGTAACATCAAGTGCAGCGAACGTTTTCGGTTAATCGTTACAAGCGCGTTAAATCTTTCTTTCTACCGGGCTGACCAAGGCTGACGCATGACACTTTCTCAGGGGAGATTTGCTGAAGCCTTTGCAACGAGAATGTAGTAAATCCTGCTGGGGAGGTAGATTGTTAGCCTTCGGAGAGGCCGGCGAACCGGTGTAACTCTCCGGAGAGAAACGGCTCCTATCCCCTCCCTCCCCATCCGACGACCTCCCCGCTGGTCACGCCAACTCTCACACACAATCCACCGCCTACCGCATACCGAGGCAACAGGACAGATCAAACCACTTAGCACCAAACATGGAGGGCTCAAGGGTTTCATGTTCTTGTTCTTGCTACTACTCTTGGCTGCATTCGCAAGCCCAGCATCAAATTTGCCGGTGTCGGACGACAAGATCATGTCCCACATGATCGACCTTGTGCGCACCGCCAGGTGCCCTACCGTACAGCAGGCATGCCCTGACGGCCACATCATGCTTCGTAGGAAGAATGAGCTCGGCGGGTGCATCCCCGCCGCGTGCAAACTAGTCCCAGGGGGCCTACAACACGAGGCCATGACGGTAAGAGCACCTTCATTACTTGGTTTGCATCTGTATCTGTTGTTGTCTACCGTGTGTTTGTATTATAATCTGCTACAGCAGGGATGCCGTCTGGATCTACCGTGCGCTCCAAGCCTCCTCGTTCGTGGGGTGCCGCGCCGCCGAACGTAGAGCTATCACGGGTAACCAGCAGGAGATTTTTATTGATTTTACGGATCCATCCGTGTTCCAGGTACCGTCCCTTCTCTCTCTCTCTCTTTCACCCCACCAACAGCGGCCGATCTGGAGAGAAAAAAAAAGGTATTTCTCGACGGATACAGCCCACTGTAGCCTTACATGTATCTTCAGCTGTCCAAAGATACTCTTGTATACACCAGAAGGTGCCATGAGCGCGCACACATGATCCTTGCGCGCAAGCTGATTGAAGTACAATACTTCCCATCCGTCCCCGTCAGCCCACTCTTTGCTCTCCTCCTTTTTCTCGCTCGTCCGTTGTACCCTGGGCCAACCGTATCTATCCGTCTGCTGCAGAGACTCTTCTTCTGGTTGGTTGTGGAAAAATAGACAGCCATATCAAGAGCGAAAAAATAGTACATGCAACGGATGTTGTGTTTGCCTCAAAAACAGGATACGATGGACAAGTTCAATGTAAACCAGAAGGCATCCCTTTGACCTGGCGACGATTGCGGGAGCTCTCAATCAATCGAAGTTATATACATCACCAAGGATACAACAAACCTAATGTGCTGGTACAAGATACGCGACGCGGAATCAAACAAGCGAGACAGCTGCCAAAATTTCAAGTATGCCCATGGTTCACCTGGCGCTTTTCTGGTTCTCGCTACACGTTACCCCGAAATGACGTCCCCGAAACGACGTCCATAGGGCGGCGACGAAGAAGTGTTGGTCGAGGAGCAGCGGGAGCCCGGGCATTTTCCGAACAGAGACAAAAGGCGTACAACACGGTAAGAAGCGAGACGCTTATTGTTTGATGTGGTCGGATGAATGCTTGTTCTTTTGTGTAACCTAATGTACAGGTTGTTTGCAGTTATACTCGGTTTGCGCACAGCAGAAAGGCAACAGGTACGCGGCCATCTCGCTGGACACACCCGATCGACGTGGCAAGTCCTCTTTGCAGTCCTGGCACAGACTGCCATACCACACAGCAACAGAGATCTTTTTATTCCTGTTTCTTATATTCCCCCTACGCGTTGTAAAGGAAAAGAGCGAGGGAGAGAAGGTGGGGGAGAGAGGGAACAATGTAGAGTGTGATCTCCGTACCATCGAATACTTTGTGGGTGGGTTTGGGAGGAGTTCGTTGCGGGAACAATGCCGAGGTCGGACCAACCACCTATCACAACAAAGGAGGTCTGCAGCTGAGACGTTTCCACCCGGACGGTTGTCACAATCTCTGGCGTACACACTCAGAGACATCAATACATCGATCGCACAAACACACAAGCCCCAACAAGGTCAGCCGCGAGAGAAAATATGCTACCAATCCCCTTACTGTCCTCCCCCCGTTTTCGCTCTTTGAACCAAATACACCCCACCCGCAGAGGAGCAAGATCAACAGGAGGAACATCGCCCGCATTATGAAGCAGAAGACGGAAAACTGCGACCGCAACGCTCTCGACGTCCTAGTCAAGGAGCCCCGCTCTAACGGCTACACCGGCAAGAAGGTCAACGATGGAAGGGACGCCCTCGCTTGGGGTTCGAACCCTGTCAAGGGTAAACCTCGAGGCGGCCACAGCTGTACACAACACCCGACCCTGCGGATGACATTTGACTCCTTGCCATCGCTTGTTGCTCGACGGCGGCGTTCGACTCAGACAGAAATAAATGCACCGGTGGCTTCATGCGGTGGTCGGGGCAACTCCGGCACGCCGGCCGATCGTAGATAGAGAATCTGATTGCCTATTCTCTCTTTCTTTTCCCGATCCCTATATTAACCATTCCAGTAGTTCCCTCACGCACCCACTCATCCGCCTCCTCGACTCCTCCTCCGGGTGCATCTACCTAGCTACCTCCAGTCGGCATCGGCCAGTTGCCTGGCGTTGAACTCGGTCTGAAGCCCGGCCGCCATCCTTCCGCACGCTGCCGCGATGCATATTTTGCATTGGACCCGAAGTGCCGCAAGTGCCTCATTCCTTCCCTCGCTCTCGACCCGAATCATTGATATGACCTGCCCTGCGGCCATCTCCAGCCTCACCTCGACGACCTCTTGCCTTGCCTCGGCGAGCTCTTGCCTCGCGTCTACAGCAGCGGGCATCATTCTGTTTACTAAGCCCGCTACATGGTTTACTACGGCCGCTACATGGTTTAGTCAATTTATTCCCGCCATTCAACTAAACCAAGTAGCGGACTTAGTAAACAGAATGATGCCCGTTGCTGTCGACGCGAGGCAAGAGCTCGCCGAGGCAAGGCAAGAGGTCGTCGAGGTGAGGCTGGAGATGGCCGCAGGGCAGGTCACATCAATGGCAGCGATTCGGGCTAAGAGCAAAAGAAGGAATTCAGCACTTGCGGCACTTCGGGTCGACTGCGACAGCAGAAGTGCGGCAGCGTGCGGAAGGATAGCGGCCGGGCTTCGGGCCAAGTTCAACGCCAGGCAACTGGCCGATGCCGACTGGAGGTAGCTAGGTAGATGCACCCGGAGGAGGAGTCGAGGAGGCGGATGAGTGGGTGCGTGAGGGAACTACTGGAATGGTTAATATAGGGATCGGGAAAAGAAAGAGAGAATAGAGAATAGGCAATCGGATTCTCTATCTACGATCGGCCGGCGTGCCGGAGTTGCCCCGACCACTGCATAAGTCATCGGTGCATTTATTTCTGTCTGAGTCGAACGCCGCCGTCGAGCAACAAGCGATGGCAAGGAACAAGCACCATCCAGGGTCGAATGTTGTGTGCAGCTAGCTGGTTTTCCTTTGACATGCGAGCGGCCCGTGCAGGGCATGACGGAGGAGGGTTGGCGCTGCCGTTCTCTGCGACAAGCCACTCGTCGATTGAGCAGCCTAGATTCTAGCGAGGGTTTATATTCACCATTTCGAGGATATTTGACTGCACCATGCACGTCTTCTAGCTGGTGAACGCACAGTGTTCGGCAGTAGATAGATGCATACATGCCTTGGAAGAAATGGTGCCGCAAAATACGTCGGTCTTTTTTTCGATCCCCGGACGCCAAGTTCAAGGATTTTTTCGACGGGTACATCATATTTCCCCCCCGAGATTGCACATGGTCCGTAGGCATAGTCTACCCGTGTCTATCGCCAAAGGCAGCGAACGAAGTGGCACGTGAGAAAAAAACTCCTTCTCGCGCCCTTCCCCTTTGTATCGACAAGGTATCGGGAGCAAAATCTCGTGTTGTTTTGGAGATGAACAAAGATAGCACCTCAGTTACAACTTCGTCACGTGTTTACGAACTTATTATTAGTCTACGTCTTAGTGTAGATTGTCGAGCGTGCAGAGGGTGTATTGACGGGATTGAGCAAAACAAGCAAAACCCGATGCGATATGACGTTGGGCTGTCAATGTGGAAGTGGTTCATATTTGTTGCTGTTCTTGGTCGTTCTTCGGTGAACGCATTCTTACTGCTGTAGTCTAGAGTAACCTGTTTTCGCGGGCAACTTCCGTTCCTGGCCTGGGTGGAAAGCGCTATCGTGTTGTAGTTACATTGTGTGTACGCAGAGGTTAAGTGTGCTGCACTCTTCTCGCATCTACAATCAAAGCCAACGCACCGCCGGAGGGGTGGCCTCAGGGAGAGGAATCCTTCTGTGTGACCACGCGTTGGAGCAAATGACACAAACGCTGTGAGCGCTGACTTGCGATAAAAAAAAACAGAAAGTGCGTCGCTCTTTGGCTCGTCGATTGCCATCTTCGACATGTAGATATACATTGCCATCTTCGACATGTAGATATACACTGCTTTCGTCGAGTGAAGAAGCGGCGAACAACCGGTGTTGCGGAGCGCACGGCCACAGCGCTTACAGCAATCACATGGGTACGCGAACATAAACGGGTTCGTGGTTACTATATGGGAGGCGCTCGCTGTTTCTGAGGGAGCAGGAAAAGCGAATGTATCATGTGCCCGTTCACGCGAAACCGTCGTCGAGGATGCCACGATGCGGTGCAACTACCGTACTGCTGTTGCACCGCATCTCCCACACGGCATAAGGGCTCTTGTTCCCAAGCTCCCGCCGCGAGTAGCAGGCGTGTCGGGATATTGGTATCAAGGAGTCTATGGGAGCGTTGTGGCAGAAGGTAGACACATGTGATGGATCACCACCCGCAGATCACAACGACAACGTCGGCGGGGCCATACCCTGCGTCGTCGGAAATAGGCAAGTCCCGCGGAGGAGAGTTGATGATGCCCAATACAACTGCTTCGGTGTCGTGGGTGACAAGTGTACGCATCAGTCTATCTATGGTGTACTATCGTAAACGAAAACGTAGTTTACGATCATAGTAGAAATGAAGAAAGCGTTCTTTCCTTCCTGCCCCTGGATTATTTCTTATCCGCTGTTTACATCGATCTATGGTTATAGGGTTCATGCACTGACTCTCGCGCGCACACACCGTGAGTGCGCTCGGTTCTGCAGTCAGTCTCATTTCGTCGTATTGGCCAGTACATGGAACAACAAAAGAGTAAGGGCGCACATGGTGGGCCCAGTAGCGTGCATAGAGAAATGCGTTGATCGTCAATCGGCAACATTACAGTAGAAGTATATGATCTCTTTTTCGTAGACTGCACTACTGACAGTAGAATAATACTGCTGTAGTCTACTGAAGACTACACACGTACTGCTAGACACGGTGTAAAAACAATCGAAACACCGACAGCAGCGTTCTATCGTGCTAATATTTTTTTCCCCGGTGGCGAACAACACGTGCAGGGTGTATCTCGTGGGTGGGTCAGGAACGAAAACAAGCGACCCCAACATCGCCCTGCACCTGTTTCGATGGTCGCCACCTTGCCCTCTCGGGACTTCATGGGGGGAACACCAACAACGACCACATTTGTCCAACGGGATCTCTAGTCGCCACACAACCGCAGCAGCGAACCGCATTGGAACAACTGCATCAGCCTCGGCGGCATCAGTGACATCGGTGGCATTAGCTCCTGCTGAACTGTCCCGTGCTGCTGCAGCAGCTGGTCCTGCTCCCTCTACCGCCCTTGCCCGCGTCACCGCTTCCCAAGAAGGTGATATCCCAATATCGAGGATTGGACATGCGGCCGTCACCCTGGTCAACCCGTCGCGTGCACCCTCACCTTTGTCATCTTCAATATATATCTTTGGCGGCGAGGCATCAACCCCCACCCCTGCTCGCAACGATTGCGCTAGATCGCCTGCGTATCCTAAACTTGGAGATGTCTACGAGGCTACCCCGAAATTTGGGTCCGGAGCTTTGGTGTGGCGAGTGCTAACTTTCCCTGCCAACGTGCAGAGCCCATCAGAAGCCTCGACAACCACCAAAAAGACAGGAGGGAGCAATGGCAACGGCAATGATGCAACAACCGAGTTGGGCGCAGCTCCGATCATTCCACCTCCGATGGCTTTCCACGCCTCGTGCGCAGCTTGCGTGCCTGGCAGCGGTAGCTTCAGTGACCCCAGCTGCGAGAAGGGGAATGGCGAGAGTGGGGGCGGCATCGAGGGCGCGATGCTGATACACGGAGGTTTGGACCAGACCTCGGAGTTGCTGGGAGACCTTTGGGCTTTTTTCCCGGGTCGGCTTCCCAGTATTGAAGGAGAAGGAGGAGAGGGGGTTGAGGGAGAAGCAGGAAACGGTGATGTTAGTAACGTGGGAAGCAACGGCGATGCCAACAGGATGGCCCGGTGGGAACGACTCCTGCCGCAAGGCGAGGGGTAAGCACAGGCCGTTTTCAGTCACCTTCCGGATCGTTGCTGCAGGTGTTTCTTTCCAGCGAATATTTTGACAAGCGGTAGTTTTTATTTGAGGACTTTGTGTGCAACGATCCAGCTTCTCAGGGTCGAACATCACAGTTTATATGCATTTCAAACATGGCATGCGCATTCGTGCTGTAGTCTTTTTGATCTGATTCAGCCCCAAGCCCAGCCCTTTCACCACGCAACGGCTCGGACCCCGATTTTCTGCAATGCTGGAGACCTCTCGCTAGTCTACATAATAATGTCTTCGCTGCACCATCGTGCCATGCATGCGCATCTTCGCTTATTCCCTGTACCGACTGTTTATATCCGCACGCGCTCCGAATGACCCTAAAGCCCCCCGCCAGCCGCGTACCACACGGCAACGCCTGTCAATGAAGGAAGGAAAGTCGTTTTCGTCGGAGGCTGGAAGAGCTGGGGGTGTTCTACAATCTATCTGCTCGATGCCGTTGGCTTGATCTGGTCATCTTTCCAGGCTATCGGAGGCGTCGGCCTCTCGGAACAGCGGTGCTTACACACGGCAGTTTCGGTGACGGATGTCGAAACTCAGAACAACGATGACGGCGGGCAGCAACCGCATCGTCCACAACGAGAGGAGGATGAATCTCAACCGAAATCTTCCGCCGCTGCCGTGCCTGAGGTAGCCTCGTCGCCGCCTCCGAACCAAGGCGAGACCAGCGAAACCTCAGCAGCCGCAACGCCTAGCGTACTGTTGTGGGGGCCGGTAACATCAGCGGCAGGACCAGGGAGCACGCTATCGACAGATCCCGACAACGGCGTGGTATCACCGACGGCGAAAAAGAAGGGAGGGGGCAAAAAAGGCGCGGCGGGGTCAAAAACGTCGAACACGAAGGACACCGACAAGACTAGCGGCAGTCGAAGCATCAGCGGCGATGATCTTCGGCAGGGGGAAGGCACCGACGGTCACGCCGGAGAGGACGAGCGCGGAGAGCCGCTGGTGTACGAGAGCATCCTTATCTTCGGAGGTGTTGTGGGTTCGGCCGCTGTCGGCGGGGTGAGTTTGGGGCATGATGGGCAAATCGCGATGCGTGGCCGAGCGAGGTGTTGTGGCAAGGCTGTGCCTGCCGGTAGGAATGGGAGTTGCGAATGGGAGTTGCGTAGAGGATTGTCGTATTTTCCTTGCCTATCCCTATTACATAGTATGAAGAAAGGTGGTGAACTCCTTTCGCCTGCCTCGCAGCACGCGATCTATTCGAATCTTTTTGAAATAGGTCTGCATACTGTACAAAGCATAGTTTCATCTTTGTCCGCACGTGGCTAAATCTATCCCCGTCGGTATTTCCCACAACCTCCGATGACATACCGTGTAGCGTTCATCAGGCTTACGTTGAGAAATCATCCTAAACATTAGTTGCCAGGCAAGCAACACAATACTTTCAAAATACATGATTGTCCATGGGCCTAAGGAGAGACGAACGACCTCCGCCAAACCCACACTCAGCTCACGCCCATTGCTGCACGACGCCAGGCAAAGTAAAGGCGCAGAGAAACCACAACACTCAAACCTTGACCACAAGAACGGCCTCATCCTCAAGTACCGTTGTTGTGGTTGTTGTCACCGTTGTTCTCGTCGTCATCTTCGGACAGGATGCTATCGTCCTGCGCCACGACGGGACTGTCGCGCCGCTCCATCTTGCAAGAAATTCGCCTCCGAGCCCGGGTCCTCGGTACAGCCACGCCATGGTCTCTGTGCCTGTCGGTGACAATGAGGGCCACGGCAACGGATGCGGCGACGTCAGCGGCGGCGGCGGCAACAGCAGCAGTGTCAGCAGCGGTGGCAGCGGTGGCAGGAGGAATCTGGCGTTTTTGTTTGGTGGTTGTCACGGGGACGGAACCAGAGCGGCGCCGGACGAGGCCTTCGTGCTGGACCTTAGCGGTGGCGCGGCCGGAGGAGGGGACGGGGGATGCGAAGGCCTCGCGGGCGAGGAGGGAGGCGGCCAGGGTACCAGTGGCAAAGATCAACAGGTGGGTCGGACACTTGCATACTCTTGTAGTGGTTCAGGCTGTACATGCGAAAACACGAAAACAAAAAACACACCTTCTCCCTTAATAGACCGTGCCTGCAGAGAGTGGGTTTGGGGTACCTCGGCTACCGATAATGTTTCACTAGAATACAAATCAGCGAGGCCGACCAACACTTCTTGCCAATACACCGAAGGTCCTCCTGTTCCCACATGTCCTTCCTGGCCCCTCTCCCCAGCCCGACCTCCCCCACTGCCCTATATATGTCGTCGGGTACGGCGATGTCGAAGAGGCTGTCTTGGAGTTTCAAACGAAGACATAGGCCCTCCTGTTTGTACGTTCTCTCTACGCTGCAGGCATGAAGTCACACTTCAAAACGAAGCACCTCGAAACCTCGTTGAGTACCTTGGGACTGAACACGTCGACCTTCCATGGACCCGATATTATTGGTCGAGTTCTCTGTTGTTGATGGTGGCTCTTCTGGCGATGTTCGAACGGCGAAACGAAGCGCTCCATTACTGCTGTGTCTCCTTTACATGTTGAGACCCTTTTGAATCTCCACATGGAAACGTTCCACCATCGATGGTTTCCATGTCATTGCTCTTGTGACATATTTTCCTGACGTCTTGTGCCCGCATTCCTTTGCGAACGCGATTTTGGTCGACGATAGGGTTTGGCTTCGACGACGTTTGAAAACCTGGAGCAGGACTGACTACAACCGACGACCTTTCCATTGTTGGTCTTAGTACACACAGTCTCTTATTGCTGTTATGTGGTTTGACGCGTGCACATTCACATGTACTCTATACTAGGCCGGCACCACCAAGGTGTTCGACGGTGGAGACGTCTACACCGGGCAGCTGGACGCGAACGGCCAAAGGCAGGGTAAGGGACGGTGCGACTACGGCGTGGCGGTGGGTGCGACTGGAGAAGGGCCGGCTGCTGTCACGGTAAGCGGCGATGGTGGTGGCGGCACCGATGGGTCGTACTCAGGAGATTGGGATGCAGACAAGCCCCACGGACGGGGCGAGCGCCTGTATGCGGCTCCACGCGAGAGGGCAAAAGGCGGTGGCAGTGGTGGTGGAGGAGGAGACGGAGGAGGAGGAGGTGCGGCTGCGGACGTGGATGAGGATACAGCAATTGTTGCCGCCGCTTTCGGCCCTGGGTGTCCCCCGCTGGCAAGCTACCGGGGGGACTTCAAGCGAGGCGTCCGCGATGGCCACGGCGTCTGCTCCTTCTTCACTGCCAGCTGCGGCGGGGGATGTTCGGTGGCCACAAGTGGCACACCGGGTGCAACTAGTATCCCGACCATTCCGGACTCGTACGATGGGGAGTGGGTGGGGGGTCGACCTCTAGGCAGGGGGGTCCTGTCGCTACGAGCGGTGGCGGCAGCACCGGCAGCACCAAGCAACCGGTTCAGCTCTTCGACTGCCGGGTCTAGGTCTGGACCTGCAGGACGCGGTGGCACCAGCGGCGGGTCGATAGAAGGCCTGTGGACGGATGACGGGCTAGCCCACGGGAGGGAAAAGCTTCCGGGCAAGGGAGGCGTCTACGAAGGGCAGTACCGGCTGGGGAAGCGGGAGGGCCACGGCAGGCTGGAGCTTCCGGACGGAAGCGAATATGAGGGTGAAGAGAACAACGCTGTTTGCGGTTGAATGAATAGTGTCACGCGGAGGAACTTTACTTTTACGACGAACTAACACCTCCGCTACAGATCGAATATGGCGTTGGCAAGAGGGTTACGAGGTATCTGGCACGATTTTGTATGCTCAAGTCGAGCATGTCGTGATATACATGAATCACCAGTGCCGCCGACACAGGCCATGTACACTACAGTGAGGGGCCCGATATCAGGCGGTGGTGTGCGTGGTAATATAACCGCCATATATCGGGCAGCCGCCTCATTACGTGAATGAGGCTGTAAATCGCCTTATTCAGGGCAAAATACAGAGGTTTACAGCGGTTGCCACAGTATTCCAAAGTATGGGAAAGAGTGCAAAATTGATCACTATCGTCGCTAGTCTAGAGCACTTGGTATATACTACGTGCGGAATGACCCCTTGCTTCGTGCCTCACTGGGAGCTTGACCATCGTTTGAACACTGCACCAGCGGAAGACAGATTGACGTCGGGGGCGGTTGAGTGCATCATAAAAGTTGGAAATCCACTCTTTGTACACATCTACAGTAGACTAGACGACTACGTATGCCTACCCCAGGACCTACGATTTACTTCGCGCAATGGGTTTACCCCAAACAATACTGTGATCGTCATCTTGGGCGCGTTTCGATTGCCAACAGGGGCTTGGAGAAACGGACGGCAGAACGGTATTGGCACCTTTCGGTGCGGCGTTACGCGTCACGTCTACACAGGGAAGTGGGTTGGGGGGGTTCGATGCGGCAGAGGTGCGGAATGTTACAAGGGGCAGGGGCAGGTGGCAGAGAGGGATTAATGAAAGCGCGTCGTAGGTTCGATGGAAAATCATGTCTCCGTAGAGTGATAAACAACGCTCAAGCATTCGTGATCTCATCTGAAACCCGTAGTAGAGGCGTGGCACCCCTCGGCATGGGGAATTGATAATCAAGTCACAACAATCATTCACTGAATCTTTGTGTTTCTTTCTCTGGCTTCATCTGCGTAGAACTCGTCTTGGTGCTTCGAGCACACGCTAGTCGCTCGTCGACCTTCTTTAAAAACCTGCTTGTGGTGTTGTGTCACTGTGGGCTTCGTTCCCCATCCCCCGTGTGTCTGGTTGACGTCGGCTCGTTGCCCCTTTCTCCCCCCCCCCCATGCCCGGTGTTTGCCATCGGGGTTGGGTTTTCGTCGCTTGGCAACGACGTTGTAAAACGAGCCTCCCCTCCTCGGTGTTTGCCATCAGGGTTGGGTTTTCGTCGCTTGGCAACGGCGTTGTAAAACAAGCCGCCCCCCCCGGTGTTTGCCATCGGGATTGGGTTTCGTCGCTTGGCAGTGACGTTGTAAAACAAGCCAATTCACTTCGTGAACTCGGCAACCAGGTTACCGTTTTTTTTTTTTTCCTCCGGTCTTTTTTTTTCGCGGTAACCATAATGGTGGTCGAGTAGATCATGTTGTGCGGGGTGGAGAACCCTCACTCCGCGCAAGGGGGATGATCGCACCACGTTGTGTTAAAATGGTCAAGCACCCTCGAGGCAGTTACACAGTGCTTACAACTGTCTCTGGAAGTGAAAGCACCAGAAAATAAATTAATTCATACGCAGCTGTCATCCGTACGCAAGGAAGTAAGCACAAGATGCCGAACACCCTTAGCAGGATGCAGCGCACCCTTCATGCGACTCGCCGAATATCTCACGGCGCTTCGCGCTTGGTGATGTGAGAGCCTGGTCCGGTGAGAACCCGGCGTGCTCCGTCCCGGCTTTGTAGGGATGCGAGGTCAATGGTCTAACGACTACGGCATGCACGACTATGAGTACCCCCCCCCCCCCGCCCATGCCCGGTCACACAAGATTCTCTTGCCATTTCCTTACCCACCAGTGGTATTTATCGTTGGTAAATCGCGGCGTATGATACACAAAAACAATACACAAACGACTCGTGCAATTTTCTATCGACGTTGCTCAATTCCAAGAGGGTGGTCTCGAATTCAGGGTTGTGTGCTTGGTTTATTTGGTGTCTTCTTTGTCGGTTGAGGTCTTTGCGGGTTAGCGTAACCTCGTTTATCCACGCGCTTGCCCGGACTCAAACAGGCGTGTGCGAGTACGCCTCGGGCAGCAGGTACGAAGGACTCTGGCTCGACGGGCTGCGACACGGAGAGGGTGTCTTCCACGCTCCCCCCGGCGGAGCGCCCGGTGACGGCGACCCTGTGGCGGGAATATGGCACCGCGACGAGCTCAGCCTCGTGTCGTCTGGTGCTTCTGTTGGAGGATCCTACCGCCCGTCGACGGAGGAGACGGCTCCGTCGACAAGCGTTCTGAACTGATTGGGTTTCAAGCACACGTTATGAATAGAGCAGCTTGTGAAAGCTTGAAGCGTGCATTGCTTACAACGCACAAATATGAAGCACATAATCATGCGCCCGTGCGTGCTTCGGCTAGTGTATTGTGAGCAGTACAGCCGATCCAGCAAGGCACACGAAACTAAGGGCCCCCCTCCCTGTCTCCATCCCTCCCGCGCGCCGCGAGTGGAAGAGAGCACACAAAACACTCTGCCCAAACGCGCCCGAGCTTCCGTTCATCCAACCGTTCAGCAGAGTTCAAGCTGGAGACGAACGGCGAACCGCGCCCTCATGACGATGATCGTACTCTGTACAAGCGTAGACCGTATTTTCACCACTCGAATCCGGCTCCCGCTACAGTAGCGCCTCCTTCACCCTATCTCAGTAGCACACTCGCGTTTTGCTGCCTCTCGAAACAACGTCACGCTTGAGGGATGTCCCCCCGCCTGCGCGTCGGCCACCGATAAAGGCGTGCGCCCCCATTGTACGGGCGTTCTCTGCCGCGCCTTTCGCCTTTGCCATCGCCGTTTTGCCGCGCTCCCGCGCACCGTTTCACCCTCCGGCGCAACCGATTCACACCTCAAGACTAACGGGGAAATCTAGGCTTCTTCTACTGCTTCCCCTGGGCCCTTGCTAACAACCGTGCTGAGGAAGATCGTCCACCCAAAGAACACCACCTGCACCGGCGACGGTGGCGACGGCCACGGCGGGGGCAGCAAGGAACGGGTGGAGGGGAAGAAGAGAATGCAGGCCATGAAAAATCACAAGTCCAAACACAAGCTCGTTCCAAATACAACGTGATTTCGAAGCCACCTCGGATATCAGCACGCTGCGTGAGCGCGTATTTGTGTGTCGCGGTAGGAGTCTGCTCTCTGCACCAAATACTGTCGATTGCAATACAACTTGCCCCGCGGTAGATTATTCCGCCGCGGTTGGACGGAAACATTAATTTGTTCTTGTACATATGCGCGCGCATGTGCTTGTCGGCGGCTCCTTTGAAAATAATTTTGCTTCATCAATTCTCTACACCTCTCGGTGTACCACACATGAGCGGGCACGAAGTTCGCTTTCTACTAGGATAAGTGGTCGTGCCCGTGGTTTGAACTGGGACGAGCGGTCGTGTCGCGCCCGTGATGTGCCGCACAGCAGCGTTGGGCCGTCGCGATTGGTTTAGCTTGGCATCACAGCAGTGGGGAGCGTGCGGTGTGTGACGTACGTATGCACAAGTTGCGTTGATGTTGGTTCGTTATTCCTTTTCGGTACACACGCATCATCATCATGTGCCGCTGATCTGTGCACCCGCAAGTGTGTGACGTCGAACGGTGTGGCAATGCAAGAAGAATAAAAGCGAGCGTACTTTTGTACGCAGCACCGACTGATTGTGATTGTATGCATATGCGAATCGCATTCTCGTCTGTACTCTCTGCATCAGATCGAGTATAAGCCGATGGTTGTCCGTCTTTGCTTACCGCTTTCGTCTTGACAAAACGAGGTAGTCAAGAATGCAACAAGATGAATGCACGCATGCCTCTTTTCGCAAACAGGTATTGATTGGTTGTGTGCGAATCTCCATCTCGTCGGTGCCCACTACCTTCCAACAACACACGGAGGATCTCTTAGAGCACCGTCACGGGTGCCCGAGGCAAGCTGCCATAACAACCTTACGATGCGACCGGCGAGCGCACGACCACAGACCACATCATCGCGTCGCAACCCGTAAGGGATGTACCTTCAACACGTGAACCAGCAACTGCATGCGACGACATATCCAAGCAAAACATAAACAAAACATTCCGGCAACAGCGAACTCACGTTCAGGAAGAGGACTCGCAGCTCCGGGGGGCAGAAGGCGAGGTTCACGACAGCCGCGGGGACGAACACTCCCCAGTTTGCCAGCATCGTGCTCTTGTAGTCCTGGTCCAGCTGCTCCCGGATGTCCGCCACAGCCTTGCCTTCAAGAAGGCCGAGGACCTCCAAGTAGGAGAGACACGGCAGAGGAGGGGAGTCAAAAGGGGAACGGAGTGAGCCATGCGGTGGGATCGAACCGCGGGAGATGGACACTTGCACGATTATCGCCCTAAGAGGCGCCGCATAGGTTCGTATGGCGGCCAAACATCAACGACGAAAGCAACGACGCGGAACACGCCACAGAACGATTTCTTCTGACACACTACAAGCACAGCAGCCACTCCGCTGTGCTTGAGAGATCCCGGAAACTCGCAGAGCAAGTGCGCTGACACATACCCCAAAGATGACCACCGTAAAGATTGGTGCTTGCACGAACTGGTCGATCAAAACCTTCACAGCCGTCGTGGTCGAAAGAGGGTCGGGGGTCGGGGGCAACGCTCCGTCCAGGAAGACGTAAAAGAACTGAATATAGAAATGCGCGTGCGACATACACACAAGAGCACACAGAACCGGAGTGGTTAGCTTCGACAGATATGGTGAGGAACGAAGACCAGCGACGCGGAAGGGGATCTTTGACCGGGGGGGG